>JAWCTZ010000097.1:0-88316 GCA_036850595.1 Rhyacichthys aspro | reverse complement strand
CAGACTTGTAGGACTAATTGACCATGTGTAATAAACATTTGCTTAGCTATAAAATGTCATTTAAGAATACTGTACACTGTTTCGTTTCTTAAAATTTTCCAAAAAGAAATTAAGCATCGGGTTTAGATGCCTTATGTGAGAAAATTGTTGGGATGTAATTTGATTTCAGCCCATGTTTATAACCACGTTAGCTCCTTTAGCAGTTGTGGTAGACAAAATGACTGAAAAGCATCAATAGAGAAGTGTTGAGAACACAAACACAGGTCTTTATGAGGTTGTGTTCATCCACAGGCTTACTCCCACTCAACTCTCCTCTTTTCACTCAAAGCCCTGAAGACTTATGTCGCTGTTTTTGTTACTTTTGACTGAAACTGCAACCAAAAGCAGCGCAGTGAGGCCCTGTTTCCACTTTTAAGGCTAACTAAGACTAAGAAAACGTAGCACGAAACACCTAACTTTTCCTTAAAGCTTGTAGAATAGGACAATAACAACATATTAAGGCCAACAAGTGCTAGTAGAATAGGACAATAACAACATATTAAGGCCAAGTGCTTGTCACTTTGTGTCAGCATCAGAATATAGGTTCCAATACAGCCCATCACCTGAGAAAGTCGCCTTGTTCATTCTGAATGTTTTCTCTCCACTGGAAATTGGTTCATTATGATGATTATATCCCATCAGTCGCGGTTCTGTACCTTGATCCATTTTTCCCTAGTCCAACGCAGTGGAAGTGACAGGCTCAGAGCAGTCAAACGTGACGACACATTTAAAATTTGCTGTTCTGGTAAATAAGGCATATCTGCAGCGCTATACTGGCATTTAAATGCGTTAGCTCCAAAATCAGCCACAGTATTCTCTATTTCTAAATTGCGGCCATATTAAGTATGTTGTAAAAATAGACATGGGGTGCTAGATGGCAGAGTGGTTAGTGCTCCTGATTCACAGGTAGAGGGTTGTGGGTCTGACCCGAGGGCTGGCTGATACATAATCTTTCTGTGAGGAGTCTGCATCTCCATGTCTAACTGTTGGTTCTCTTTGGGCCCAGCTTCCTCCCCCTAAATTGGTCAATCTAAAGAGAGAGTGAATTGTTGTCTGTCGGTGTCTAACTGTCAGCCTTGTGACTAACTGGCCATTGTCCAGTGTGTATCCCACTTCAGGCCCAAAGCTGCTGGAACAGGCTCCAGCCACCATGACCCTGACAGGACTAAACGTAAAATAAGTGATTGAATCAAAATAGACATTTGGTGCCCACAAGAATAAACACGCACACTTGTCATGTCAGTTTGTGTACTGATGGCTGCTAATTGCTGTGTAGTCCCAATCTGGTTTTGGGAGGTCTGGGTAGCAGTTCTTGATGTAAGCAGCTGCCAGGCACTAAGGGAGCACAAAGCACCCAGCGGGCCAAAAACTCAGTCTTTAACGAATTGGATCAGCCAATTAGACAGCCTGCCTGCGTGTTCTGCACAGTGCACATCTGCAGTGTGCCTGACGGGGCCTTATCTGAGTAATTGACGCCACCAGCAACCTTCAGTCACGGCTACCAAACCATGGAGTAGAAGTTAATCAAGCTGATGTCAGGGATGTCACAGTTTAATTAAAACACAGTGTTACACTTTGCAGCTACTTGATTAGACTTTGAGCCATAGTATGTTTAGATTAGACGGAAAATGCCTGTCTCATCAAGGAGAGAATTTATTTTCACACTCTCCATCTATATTTAAGCCCTACTTTTGTGAACAGAAACGCATTGATTGGACTTCTATGACTGAACTTCAAAGACTGCATGACGAAGTGTTGAAACCAGGAAGTACTGGCATCTGATCTTGTCTTTAGCAACCATGATTTAAAGTCATCCATCCATTTTCCACCTTTTTACTGGGCAACAGGTAACATACGTTCTTCAGTATTTACCAGGTCTATAGCTATGTATGTAGAATTTGTACCATGTAAGTACTCAGAAGTACTGGGTGGTAATCTTACACATAAAAAAAATAATATAACAGTCAATGTTGCTAAATCTAAAAGGAATATTTTATATGGGTTCAAAAATAGGATAGAATGTGTAGGAAGTAACTATTTTAACATCTGTTATCCAATCAGAAAGGAGTGTTTGGTCCGAACATGTCGTAAATGTCACTTCAAATCCAACAATTCTCAGTTACTATTATTATGGGTCCACTTCCCATTATAAATGATTTAATGAAGCCCTGTCCGTCCTTTCCTGTCAATTTGAGTCGAGATGTAAATAATGCTCAGGTACTTACTGCTCAGTCTGAGGATTTCACAATTTAAGGTTGCTGTTTATTTTAAGCCCAGCATTCATTAAAATAGTGGATAGTCCTCTCTGGAGGTCAGAAGGCACAGGGAGGAGGGAGGAGATGAGTATGGGACCAATTTCCTTCCATTACCTGAGATTAGGATGCCAAGGATGGTTTGTTCCATTCCCATTCGATCCCAAGGACAGACGCAGATGAGTAAGCAGCAAATAAAGTCAGAGAAGAACAGTGAGTCACTTAAAAAGCAAAGGGGAAAACTTTGATATTGTTCCTTGGCTTGTTTGGACTTTGTACTGTGATCCATCTCTTCATCCCCCTCATCAGAACTGTCCTTACTCACTGCTTCAACCTTGTGTTGGCTGAAAATGACTTCCTCCTTTCTCTTATTTCTGTGATTGCCTGTCTTTTCCCATAAAATGCCTTAGCCGAGATGTAAAATACAGTTATACTGTTGTAATGGACTTAACAGTACATGATAATATCTGGTACTGCAGTGATTATTCCCCATATCATTCTGGTAAATTTGCCTAAAACTTCAGAAAAAAGCATACCCAAATTAAAATAAATGCTGTTCTTGAACCTATAGGAGTACATATAACTGTTTGGGCTCTCTGTAAAGGTAATAATCTATTTCAAATCAAATTTCTTGGAACACTTTGGAACAGACTGAAAAAAATATTTTTTTCCTCGTCTTTTTTATGTAAAAAAAAAAAAAGGCTGCACAGAGCTGCAGTTGAGCGATATGGACTGAAACACACAATAGGCCAATAGAACCGCTATAGACCACTGATGAACTCTTGCCAATGATACGCTTTGCAGCGTGCTTCTGGCTCAGGTGTGCTTTTCTTGGAGCCCACTTTTGAATGGGTCTCTCTGAATGCCTTCTGATGCATTGGCACCTGTTCTTTTTCCTTGCAAATGTCCAAAAACAAACAAAATTATTCTTTTTTATTTATTTACTTTTTATAACATTGTCTATGTCTAAAGTTTAGAAAAGTAACAATATATAGAATAAAATATTCTGGTAATATAATTAAATATTTACACAGTAAGTAGTATATAGTAATACATCCCCATCTTCAACAAACACATCTGCCTCTGAGATGAGGGTCCCATTAATGGTCTGAATCTGATGTTTGCCTAAGAGGTAAAAAAAAGTAATTAAAAAAATAGTCATCCTCTATCATTTACAATTCTAGTGTATCTGTTACTGAGGTACTGAGGGAGGGCTAGCTCTTTTAGGCTTTAACAGTAAACAAGGTGGTGCGTCGGTCTGTACAGGATTCCTTTATGATGATTCTCCAGCTTTTATTGATGGCTGATATTCAGTATTACTTCAGTGTTTGGTCAGTGACTTAATACTCATAATATCAGCAGCTGGGATCCTCATGAAAAGGCGAAACAAGCTTTCCTGGCACTCTTAAGGTTTAGCAACTGGCGGAAACGGAAACAGATCAGAAAAAAAAAACCAAACAAACATGAATGTGAACCAATGAACAATATAAGGTCACAAAACAAGACCACACTAATGGAGGGCTGAGCCTTTATTACAGTATCTGTATTCTGGGGTTTTTTGGTTTTTTTTTGCCAACGTAGCCCCCTATAGATAGTGAAAACACAAAACATTCACCCTCCCCCACACTGATAAGAATATTTACACTTCATATTGTACTGTATATCTTTGAAGAACTGTGTATATAACTTTTTTTCAATAGTGTTTATAACTAAAATTGGTGTCTAAAAGGGTATAAAGTTATACGTATGTGCCAAGAATAATATGTCAATCATCGTCATTGTCAACAAACGCTCTCCACATTGAGATATCTTTATCTAGACTAGAGCGCTGGAGTGGGCTTGCTTATAGCTCCCCAGCTCAGCCGCCCTGTGTTGAAGTGTACCCCGGTGAACAAGAGAAGGAATTTTGGATCTATGGTAAGGTTGTGATGCCCTGAGCCTTGGGCTCTGTCAACAGATAGACTCAGACACCTGCAGGATAACATGTCTCCAACCTCTAGCCTTATCAGCTGAATAACAACTGAATACCAACTCTTTTGTTATTGTATTGTTTGCATATTGACCTTCTATGAGGTTTTATAAGTTCTGACCTATGAAAGCATAGCCAGACTTGAATGTTCAATACTATGCTGCTACTATGACAGTTCAACTGTCTCCAGGCCTGTATTTGATGGTAATAAACTTCTCCTGCGTAAGTCATCCAGATTCTCTTCAGTCCTTTTATGTGGTCCAATACTTCGAAGCTCTAAGGCAGTAACCCAATTCTCCTACAGGCAGGCCAAGTAGACTGCAGCCCGAGTGGTTTTGCAGGCAAAAACTCAGGTCTGGGAGGAGTTCGGTGAGGAGAAGGACTATCAGTCAGCCTCAAAGAAATTCTGGCAAACTGTTCGGCACCTCAGGAGGGGGAAACACTGTTTGCAGTGGAGGTGGGCAGTTGTTGACCTCGACTGGGGATATTGTCGGACGGTGGAAGGAATACTTTGAGGATTTCCTCAATCCCGCCGACAATCTTCCACTGAGGAAGCAGAGGCTGGGGGCTCAGAGGTGGACTTATCCATCACACCTCAAGTCTCTGGATGTTGTAGGGCTGTCTTGGTTGACACGCCTTGGCCACATCGCATGGAGGTCGGGGACAGTACCTTTGGACTGGTGGTGGTCCTTCTTTTTAAAAAGGGGACCAGAGGGTGTGTTCCAACTATAGGGGGATCACACTCCTCATCCTCCCCGGGAAAGTCTATGCCAGGTACTGGAGAGGAGAATTCGGCCGATAGTCGAACCTCAGCTTCAGGAGGAACAATGCGGTCCTGGTCGTGGAACACTGGACCAGCTCTATACCCTCTCCAGGGTGCTGGAGGGTTCATGGGAGTTTGCCCAACCAGTCCACATGTGCCCTGTGGATCTGGAGAAGGCATTCGACCGTGTCCCTCACGGCATCCTGTGGGGGGTGCTCTTGGAGTATGGGGCCCTCTGCTGAGGGCTATATGATTACTTACCCCCTGGGATGCAGGTGCTGCACCACTGGTGGCCATGATGATTTCTGATTGCCTGACTAAACGATGATAGACAGTAAAATGCTCACAATAGTTTTTAAATGTAAAATTAAAAAGCAAAAACAAAAAGCAGGCAAAAACAGTACTGATGAAAAAAATACTAAAGATTGCACCGAGCAGGTTACAAGTGCAGTCTAGTCTCAGGTTCCTGGGTCAGGAACAGGCAGCTTCTTGTTCTTCTTGTCAGCATTTTGCACTTTTCTAACAAGGTAAGTTATGCTCCAGTAGCATATTCCAAATTGTTCTAATTCCACTTCCACCAAATGATTAAAATAACATGTAACACTTTAAATTACCGCCAACTACTTCCCCTAAGTGGGTCATCAGTAGTTTCTGTGACGTCTCTCAACATAATGTAACAAGGAATAAAAGGTATAAGAGGTGTAAGAGGATAACATGTCCATCACTTGATCCAAACTGATGTTCTTCTCCACAGTACCAGCAGGGAATAACAGAACTTCCTACGTAAACTCTGTATGTACCATTTAAGTACTCTCAGTGGTCTTTGGGGTAAAATATGGTACAAATAAAAAAGCAGAAATGGAGAGTCAGCAGCAGAGGGAAATAGAGAGACTGAGTGCAGAAAGGCGACGGGGGATATATTAAGGGCCCGGCGAGTTATGGAGGCTTGTTTTTAATCCCTTTGCCTGGTTTCATTAGAGCGCGCCCTCATTCGTCATCGATCACTGGTTGTCATGGAGGATATGTGGCAGCCAGGGGCCCGTCGGCTCCTCAATCCTGCAACATGCTGGGATATTTAATGGGATGATTCAACCACAGAGAACCACAGTGACAGCCAGAGGTTAGCGAGTTGTTTAACCCCTGCGGCAGCTGATGGGACGGGGTATGGCATCACAGTCTGTTGAGTACATTAATGTCAAAGGCCGAGAAAAACAAGTTTCTCATTGACCTACATTGACAGTTATGACCTGTGTGTTATTATAAAATGATTGTCATCCTAACTATATGGTAGAAGAGATTTTAAAATGTAAACAGTGCACATTTTAGCTGCTGCTTTGAATGGAGAGATGCCTTGGCGATCTGTAAATTTGGAAAGACTTTGCACACTACATTGCACTTGTAGTTGTTTAATGTTCTACAAACTCTTCCCATTGCCCTTTTTGTTTGTCCGTGTGACAGACAAATAAACCAATCATTGAACACTAGACAACATGTTACGTACTATGTCAGCAAAGTGTTTATCCAGGAGTTAATGGTGACATGGGTAAACTGTCACATGCTCTTTAAACTGAAGCAATGTCTACACCCCTGCCTACAAACTGTCATTATATGAGTGCACTGAGCTGTCAGATGTTGAACTCACCGTCTGAGGACACAGCCCTGATTGACATCCTCTTCACCAGTCTCTCAAGAGTCTGCTGTCATCGCTGAATAGGACTTATTGATTAACACATTCGTTGAATTACTGCTGTCAGTCCTTTGGATGACAGATCAAACGCCTTCTGTCTTCAAAAATATGTTGTTTTTTGTTTTTTTTTACATTCATTTCATTTTTATGTATCTTGATAAAATTCAAATTGTGATTCTGCAATGTGATATATTTTGGCAATATCCCCCTCACCTATTATAACCTTGTTTTCACTTCGATGTGCGGTACAGATTGGGTCAGTATGGGATCATTTGTTATTTACAGCCATTTACAAGGAACACTAACTTTAAAACCTAACAATAACAGCTCTATTGATGTCAGCAAGACTCTGATTCTATAGTTTAAGTGTGGAAGGCCCTATGGATCCACATTTTCATCTCCTAAAATGAGTTTTTATGGATCAAATGCTTCTCTAAACTTGGCAGTGGGTTCTTTGTCCACCGGCTGTTCATTGAGCACAGGATTTTAGATGTGCTCCAACTTTTTGTTAATATTTAATACAAAGTCAATCTTCAGTTGATGATATACACTGTCTAACATTATGTAGCTACATTTTTAGATTTATCTTGTTAAACCTGCATCTTCATATACTTCATGACCACTCCAGCTGTTTAAACAACTAACAAGCAAACCCAGACTGTGCTTGGTGATTATACTGAGCTCAGCTGCTCGGGAGCAACGAGTTCAATACCACTCCTTTGGTCTAATCATCACGATTAGCATCACAAGTCGAACGAAAAAGAAACCACCGTACAAAGAAAATGTAGTGTGATAAAATTAAGTACAATGACTCAACAGCGTGTTCCTCTCATGTCAAATCCGGAGGTCACACTGAGCTGGCAGCTGGATGAGGAGTGTTCTGTCGACCAAAGAGGCTGACATAAAGGCAGCGAGTCAAAGTGAAAGCTCACCTGTTGAGAGCTTGACATCAGAGGCTAGAGACACTTTTGGAAAAGAGAGTTTAAAAAGCACTGGCCTCGGGCGCTGCTTTACATTCATCTTCTCAGATTTCTTAAGCAGGGCTGTATGAGTTACATGTCGATAGATTGACTAGAGTGACTGCAGTCTGAATAATACAAGTAAGTCATTTCAGTGTAAAAAAACCACTGAGTTTAACACCGTGTTACAAACGCATAGCTCATCTTTAATGATTCCAATCGAGTCATGTTTTTATTCACACTTGTCCAGTGCATTAATTAAATATCATTACTACTACTATTGTTAAAGCATGGTCTTTTGAGCTTTTTAAGTATTGATCTGATCATAAAACCAGGATTCTGAATGAGTAAAGGCTGCCATTGATTTTAAATGCTTCTTGTTTGTGCTATAGAGCAGAGACACTATGGTCCTCGTGCACTCGGTCCTGCTGTCACATTTTGTGCGATCAGTTCTGACCGATAAGCTCAAAGGAAGGACAGTGCAAAACTCCACCATTTTGGAAGTTACACCTTGTGTCCTGTTGTAGCCTACATAAGGTCTTTATTTTTACATTGTCCCATTCAAACCACTTTCCACAGAAATCAATCCTTCCAGATCAATTATAAACATGTATCTAAAATGGGGCAAATTTATGCAATGTTTTGTTTCTGTGATTGGATATTTTTGAAGTTTCCGGTCTGTCCAGAGGCAGTTTTTTTGTTCTGCCTGTCTATCTAATTACATTTAGAGGTAGTCTAATCTGTGTTCACTTGCTCTGACTTCTGGATGATAGAGAAATTTTACTCTTCCCTGTAGTTGTCCCAGACTGGTCAGGTCTTCTTCCCTCTATGTTAAGGCCAACTCTGCACAAATAACTCGGCTACAAGTCTAGGCTCTATCAGGTAAGTATCATTTCCTTGACATTACGTGAAGCAAGGACAGGCTTGTATATTCAATACTACCACACTCTGTTCTGACTCTGGGTCCAATAATGATGGTCAATAAACTTCCCCTGCCTAAGACACCTAAAAGGTCTCCAGCCTGTCTTTCTCGTGACTTCTCTCAGCTTGAAGGGCAGCTGAAATAA
The DNA here is from genome assembly GCA_036850595.1 of Rhyacichthys aspro. Lineage (NCBI taxonomy): Eukaryota > Metazoa > Chordata > Actinopteri > Gobiiformes > Rhyacichthyidae > Rhyacichthys > Rhyacichthys aspro. The sequence goes on along the minus strand of JAWCTZ010000097.1, from coordinate 79,580 downwards.
ACACTGGAAACCAGACTAATTCTGTGTGTAGAATACAGAGAAATTTAGGATGCCTTTGTGGGCTGCGTTTTTTTTTCCCTTTACACTTAGCTAGCTTCTTATACACTCATCTATTGAATACATTTTGATTGCTTTATGCCATTTTGTTCATACTATACACAAAAATGTCAAATTCTAAATTCCATCTGTTGCAATATTGCATATGCTGCAGATTAATGACACACACAGCTGCTTAAAACATGAAGAGATGTGTAGAGTAAGTAATATATATAACAGTCTGATATAGATGTCATTAGAAAAAATACTCTGACACATGATGAGTTGTGGCAGTGAATAAGATGTTGCCTCGAGCGGCGGTGCTGAGAAATTCAATTCCTCACAGTGAGACAAATTGTTCTGTTAGCAACTCTCTGTCCTTTCCATTTCTCAGCCTGTTGATTAATGGCTAAAGAGCAATGTATGTCACAACAGGAGTCGGAGTTGGCACGTCTTCTTGGCGACTGCTCAGCCTCGGCTCACTCTAATGAGACCGTGCTCTCCCTTTGCCCAGCAGCAGATTGCTTTGATGCTCTTATTTGCTGAGCTTCTGTTGGCTTCCCAAAACAGGAATGCACCCTTCTATCCCTTCAACTCAAAATTAGAATAATGAGCTTAATGTGGTAATGGAGGAAAAATGATCAAAACAAATGAAAAACAGCGCTGTATTGTCAGTCACTTTAATGCAAAGTGATACGACGTGCATTAACAATTTCATCAGTCATTTGGTTTGACTTGGGCTCATACAGGCTCATTAAATGTATATATTTAATAGAACCAAGAAAGCTGCATATTTCACCCGTAAGGATGAAATAAGAGAATGGCAGGGAAAATCAATTGGCTCTGGCTTAGACGTTGGGTAATGCTTCAGAGTCGGGGAAGAATGCTAATGCAGTTCTTGATCAGTGCTCTGTGGAGTGGGCCTCTTCCTCGTTCCACTGGGTTTGAACTCAGAATTCACCAGTTGGTTTTAGGGCTTTAACTTAAAAAGGTGACTCTGACTTTTCTGCATGAAGTGCTTTCTACAATGAAGACGCCCACATCAAATGGAATTATGCAGGTGATGGGTTCATTCTCATTCCCACGCTGTAATGTCATGTAGTATTACATGGTTTACAGAAAAATATGGACTCTGACAACATTAGACAAAAGCTTGCAAGCTGTAGCCTTTATGTATTTCTGAATTGCCCCCAAACCATAAGAGTCATACTTTACCTTATATTGTGTTATGTATTGTGTATTTGTATTTTTCCTCAGTGCAGGTTTGGTAGCTTTAGCAATGTACAGGCAGATATCAGTTTAACAGTCTTTGATAAGGAAGTACTGATCCTAAAACCATCCAACTGGTGTTTTTTGGTATAGTCCTAAGCTTCCAGTGACTTGTTGCTCATAAACTTTTGCTGCTGTAGCTTAAAAACTTAAATAGTGCGGCTGATTATTGTTCTCTAACCACTCACTGACAGCACACACATAGTCAGTTGGTTGCCCATCACCATAATCATTGTATTTACTTGCAATGTCAGTGACTAATGCCATTTCGGTAGTTGAAATAGTGTTGTGTTCTCCAACGTTGATGTGCGACACCTGGGTTTATGCTTGGCTCATTTAAGATAACAATGCAGTCCCAGTTTCTTGCAAATTTCCAATGCTTTTTGTCTTCCTTGTGTTTTAGGAGGAGGAAAATGAAAGGGTTATAAATATGCTGCTATGTACCGGGCTGGTACTGGGAGATATTTGAACATGGTAACAGGGGTAATATACAAAAATATATTTCATGGATAACAAAGTTAAGCCAAAAAATAAGTGAAGAAACACCCTACTTATAGCAGTTGTTTTTCTCCATTCCCAACATTTTTAAGAGCTGACGCAACACAGAGGTAAAAAAGATTCTGCCTTGGCCCTTAATAAACATCCTGACATTTTTCATAACGCTACATTTCTGCCTCTGTGTTTAGCATGCTGTCTTTGTACCATTCCCCATGAAATTTAGACTTGACGTAATTGTTGATTTTTCCATAAAGCCACTGAGAGCATACTTAAGTGATGCTCAGTTATTCATCTTGTCCTTGCTTTTCTATTCTCTGTTTCCTTTTCTTCTGTTATTATGAATAATCCCCATTGAATAAGAACCATACCAGGGATGGAGGCGGAGTTGTATAAGAGTTATATAAGACTAAAGACTGTTCTTGTCAAAGTCAGACAATGAATGGTCTCAATGCCACCAGAGAAAAGATCCTAGGAAAACATATATTCCACCTTCAGAGTCTAATTATTTTAGATTCATTATCTTATTGAAGGCTCATGGTATGTAGACAGCACAGCAGAGTCTGAATACTGTTATTTTAATTCATGTCAATTTCAGACTCCATATATTGCAAGTCCAAATGTGTACTTACAAAGTTGTATTTTTATTTTTTTTATTTTTTTAAAGCCACCAGGATAAACTTTGGAAGCCTCTAAATAAGTCTTTAAAACGAGTAGCCAAAAAAGAAAAATAATGCTGATATCGACGATTTCATAATAAATCATCAAACGGCTTTCCATAAGAAGCTGAACATGGATGTTGCTGTATGGATTCTCATCTGACTTATATCCACATTGAAAAAGAGGAAGCCCTTGCACTTCTCCTATGAATTGTGTGGTATAAATAAATAATTTTCCTGTGTTGTGATTCCTCAATAACACTTGTACAGCACATTCATCTGAAGCCTGGTAATGGAGCACAGTGTGAATGTGGTTGTGCTCACAGCCGTGTCGTGTTTCCCGCTCCGTAGCCCTGTCGTGAGCAGTGTGACGGAGTGTGACCCCTCGCCTGGTGCTTTCTGCTCACTACTCACTCTGCAACAGATTTTTTAATGATTATTTTGTTATTTTGGTGATTTCCCACATGACAACTAAATGGAAAACCTTCACTGATTGATAGCAGCAAAATCCAGGCGCTTATATTACATTGCTATTATATTGGAGCTGTCACTGGAGGATCAAGTGTTCTCACTTCAGCTGAAATTAATCTCTGCCGCTCAGATACAAATACTGTATGGGCGTACTGTATTTTAGAGGAAAACAGCAATATTTTCTGGTAAAATATGTTTATGTGTAACATATTTAATATAGAACAGAGCATGAGTCAACGTTAGCACATCAGTCGATCATGTAAGTGGGCCAGATTTAGCAAGATTAAGTTTTATAAGTGGTCCTATGGGAGGTTAATGGTAATATGGTATGGTATATAAAGACAGTTTATATACAAATGTGTGCTGTGTGTTTTTACCACTATTTCATCAAAACACAAAACAAATCAAAACCTGAACTGAGAGTGACTATTCACAGACAAAAACCATGGAACAAATCAAGACAAATATGGTGAACTAAAGAACATTAGCTGAAATGTTTTGCAGATCCCAAAAGTTTAGGGCAGGGTAACCCAAAATAAAAGAGGCCTATGTAAAAGGGGCAGAAGTAAGGGATGGAATATGACAGCCTGACAGTATAGCAGGTGAGTGTTGCGCTCTACATGAAAACGTTAAACAAAGACTGTCCTGGCACCACAAAAATGCAAACCTACACCAGCAGATGTGCCCAGGGGTCATCCAGACCACATCCACTAGAATACCTGAAAGTAGAGGCTCACACAGCACTGGTTGAGTCACATAAAGAGCAGAGCTGTCGCAAATTGCCCTGTCCTCCACACACACCATACAACAGAAGAGTCATCTGAACAAGACAGCCACTACTGACCAATAACCAACCTCTTGGGTAAGAAACTGGGGCAAGAGATCTGACATAAACATGGGTGTGTGGCTTGGTTCAATCTGCACCCCTTCATCTTTTGTCTTTCTCCTCAGTCATTAGTTTCTGTTGTGTTTGAAAAATGACCAGGAGACGGCAATGTCTTTTTGTGATTTGTATCTGAAAATGAATGTTTCAGATACAGCAGACTATGAAGGTACAGCAAGTTACATTTGCAGTAAGCTAGCTGTTTATTCCTGTGTGGTTCACGCAATTAAAATATAATTTAGCTCATCAAATGTACAATAAACCAACTCACGCGTGTCCTAAATGAAAGTAATATAGTGTTCAGTTAGTTATCATATAATGAACATAGGACATAAATACACAATATTTGAACACATCACGGATATTGGCAACCTCGTGACTATCTCTTTTGAGTTCACTGGTCTACTGGCTTTTACCACCACCAGATTCAAAAAGAAGGCACCTACAAAATATTAATCCTTTTCCACGTGGTCAAACTGCCTGATTGGGTCAAGACACAACATTTCTGGTACAAAATGATGACAAGTAAATCATTGCAAAGCAGCAAGAACAACATTTAAGTAGTGCAAGTTAATGTGCACTGTTTTGACTGACAATCTCATCAGGGCAATGGAGGTGGAATAAAAGAACTGCCTTTGTAAGCCTCCTGATATTTCCAGCAAGAAAATGAATAATAAAAAGATGTAATAAAATATGGATAAAAAGGGAGAGAATGTTAAAGAGCAGGAATTCTAAAGAGAAACAAGACTCCCGCTGAATAAAAATGGTTCAGTTCAGGAAACTTGTGGGAGCAGCGACACAGTCTGCATTTTTGATGATATTAATGCTGACGTGGGCTCGTCTCTCACAGGAAGGTTTGGGCAAAATAATGTGATCCCTTACCCACTTAGCACCAATTTAGAAAGTTGAGTTACAGATTCAACAATGATTGTTTATAGTTTGTCACTGAAAGTTTATTAAAGTTTTTAAAGAGAACTATCAGGGGAAAACTTTGAACTACCTTAAACTAAGGACTTCATATTTTTTCATGTTCTTATCCATCACCATTAAACACTAAAATTTTCTAATCTCCACAGTTTTGTATGAGATGCTAGTTTGTGATTTTGTGGCAGAGAATGGCCTATTTTGGAGCTGAGCTGTATGACAGTTCTTTTAAAGAACTTCTGGAAAGTCATAAAATGCAAAACAAAGTGTGGTTGCTTTAAAGTGTATAAAGTCTCATACACCACTCACCTCTAAGAGCAGCCAAGGGACTTTTCCTGCTTTTCTTTAACAAAAAAAACTGGGCCATTTTTCTCCACAAAATATCACAACATTACACCAAACTGAAGTTTAGAGCTTACCGTTTAACTCAGCAATTATCTCCTCCTCGTTAAACATTGTGTGATTGAATTGCCAAAATTTTTCACATTGCACGATGCATCCCTTTTTTTCTGATTATGTTTTTTCCTTTTTGTGCTGTTGTCCAAAAAGACACATTCAGCACTGAATATACATTTCTCTGTTTTATCAGAAGGCATTACTTTCTTCTTTATGCCAGTGTAGACCAATGGGAGTGTTCCTTTTTCTGTAAGCGAGCCTGTGATTGGCCAAAGCTCCAGTCCAGTTTAGAAAATTCTCACAGTCTTGATTTTTTACAGATGATTTCTGTTACAATATGCTGTTGATTAAATGTTTTATTCTTATTTTTCACATGCATAAAACAATCACATGCTCCCTGTTTAAGCCCAGATGCACACAAAAGAAACTGCGTTACAGCACAAACTTCTTGTCTCATAGGTTCACAAATGTTTACACATGATGCACAACATGCACACATTACAAAAACCCATACTTACCATCAAACTAGTTTCCACACTAGTTCTGGTATGATGAGCAAAAAGCAGCCCTCAAGAGTGCCCTAAACCTGTGACTATACATACATATAAATAGTTTCTGATCTAATTTGGTGGTGGAAAATTGCCTATTAATGACGCGCATCATGTTCATTTACTTTGAGATAAAATAACATTTCTTGACAGCATTTACAGACCAGCTTACAGACATTAAAGAACTGAAAATTAGAGGTTATAAAGTTGCTATGTCTGACAGTGGATGAGAAGGTGCCCGAGGAAGAAGATTGGGAAGAATACAACCTTGAGCATGATACATCTTCATATGACGACTATTGCCCCCAATTTCCACTGCACTGCATTCCACTCTCGGCTACACTATGCTACACTGCACACTCTGCTACAAATATGCTTCTGTTGTAGTCAATGAGAGTACTTCCACAGCATCCTCTGCGTTGCATCTCCAGAGCTGGAGCAGTTCTTTTTTTTTTTTGGGCGGTGGACAATAGCATCTGTCTGTGGACTGGAAGAGAGGGGCATAAGAGGAAGAACTCCCATTTTGCTGCAGAACTGACATTTGAAGTTTGGGCCATCAGAAATTTTTAATTTTTTTAATATACCTTCTTCACAAACTGTTGGATGAAGCTGAAAGGAAAAAAGACTTTTTGGATATTTCAACGAAAACGCAAGAAAGAAACACAAGAAATGTTTCCTGTATTTGCTGGCTATTTTTCACTACAAGGGCAACACTTGCTTTATTAAATTTAACATTATCTACATGCAAGAGCGTTTTTTTACCTCCTACCATTTTTTCTCTGGCTTGTTAGCATTTGTTCTTTTTACCCGCCGATACTTATTACCCCGCCAGAACGTTAAAATACTGCTAATGCTGGGGAAAGTTAGGTTTGATTAGTTACAAACTCCATAAATAATACTACTGACTTATATACCTAGAGAGAAACTATTATTTCGGGAAAACATTCTCATCATCGTCGCCCTACAAGCGGCCATCTTGCCGACAACATTTCATGTAGTTCTGTGTGATTTGGACAACTTCAAGTTACGCCCCTTGCTACAAGTTACGCCCCCTTCCTGTGATACCCCTCTAGCAGTCCGCAGACAGACCCGTCTCATGGTGGAGCCAGTCTGCATCAGTCAGCACAGATGAGTTGCACCAAACTGGAAACAGAATGAGCACAGCATCTGGATTTTTTAAGAAATACAAAAATATACAGACAAATTTTCTTTATTCAAATATTTATATGTTTATATACATAATTAAGCCTTAACTGCAATAAAATCTTAAACCAAACTTGTTTTCTAGTCCTTGTTCTCAAACAGTTTTGGTACTGCACATGTCTTTATCAATGGCTTTTATCGCACCATTTGCGAATGCTCTTTAAAGCTGCTCGGGGCTCCGCTCCGACAGTGGAGACGCATGCATTGGAAGTTGGTTGTTACTCTAAATACATGGTCCATCACTCTATGACAGCCAGGCAGAGTAACTGTCACGTATCATCAGGTTGACTCCAGAGCCCAGACGATATCACTTCAGTGCTTCAAATGTTTATTGCACCAGCCATTCAAAAAACCATCCCAGTATATTAGCATTGCATTTAACTGTCACTGAGGTTAGAGCAGTGCATTGATGATATTGTTACTAATGACAGTTAGTTATCCAGTAAACTGTAAACGATCTTTTAGAAATAAAACACTTGTCTGTGTCTGTGACTCCCAGTCTAGAATCACTGTTCTAAGATTTCTGAAGCTCATCTGGAAAAGGCAACACAAAGAACCAATGTGTTTGAGGAAACATAAGTTGTTTGCACATTAAGATCAAATAATGAACTCCACATGACAGATGGGTTGTTTCAGATCTACTCTTCCCTGTCATTATTGTAAAGCCTTAGTTTTGAGTCATAAGCAACGTCATTAATCCATATGGAATCTTGGTCCAGATGGAGGGGTCACGTTAGCGGGCTTTACACTTACAATGCAACAATCCATACTCAGGCGTCACTCCTGGGTCACGGCCAAAACGACTTAATGAAGGATCCTGGTTGTGACCTGGTGACCGCTTGAGAGAGTTATTCTGAGGATTAATTGACACAACCAATTTTTTACTTACATTTAATGACGTACAGGACTGATAATCATAATAAGCTTTATATATAATAAGCTTTTTTTAGAGGCACATACTTAAGTGACCGAGGTGGAGGGGTGGAAGTAAATTATACTCCAATACTTCTTACTATCAGTCTTCTCTAGATGTGGAGGGGCAGCAACTCTACTTCAAGCATTTCTTATTTCTGCTGCTTGTATTGAAGATCTTGTCCTTTCAGTCCAGACCCAAAGCTCAAGACAATAAGTAGCACTAGTACAATAAACAAGAACCTACAGTACTGTGCTAAAGTTTAGGCAGGTGTGGATATAAAAGTAAAGTACACTATAAAGTATGTTTATTTTTTAGTTGGTTTAGTCGAAATCAAATCATTATTTGGTGGGACTTTGCCTCAAAAAAGCAACAGTTTGAGCAGTTCCACTGTCTCAGTTTTGAAGGATCTGGGCAGGTTCTGTTCAAAGATTTGGAGAAACACAGAAACCAGGCCAAACTGTACTAAACCAGACCATCAAATCTCAGAAGGAACTAGGCTACACCAACCATGTAATCCCAGACAGGACCAGACCAGACTCCATCATGTCAAGACTCCTTGTTTTGGGATAACTCTAAAAAAAAAAGAAGGTTTTCATCTGTTTTTTCATTTTATTTCCATTCTATAAATTATTAAATCAAGAAATAAATACTAATAATAATAATTAAAAAAAAAAAACCTTTCGCATAACTTTCATACTATATATGAATCCCCCATTCCTCCCATTCCTTCCCTCACTCATGATCGTATATAACCGTCCCAGTAAAACACTCAAGTTTAACAGGACAATGTCATCTGGAAAGAGCAGAGATGAGATCCTGACAAATCTCTGTTATTCATATACCTGTATACTTGACGAATTATGGTATCCCCAAGTCGTTCTTACTGAATCTGACTGAAACCACAGCAAGCTTAAGGCCATTAAATGAAAAATGTTTGAACGGTACAGTTAACAAAAAAAAAAAAGGATATACCCTATAAAATATTTCTCTACTTGTTGATATAGCTATTTAAGTAAAACTTTTCTAACTTTAATATCACAGATCTCTTCCTCCTAACTGATACAGCTTGGTTGAATAACTAAAATAAAGCTGGCCTTCAGATCAGATTTCTGCCGCAAGTCAATTTGTTATGAACTGCCCAGAAATAAATTGCCTGAATCACAAAGCTCTGCCTCGCTGCTGCTCTTTATTAATTGCATGTATAAACTTGCTCCTAAACCACTCTGTACCCTGGATTTATGTATTAGTTTGCTGTCACTTCCTCTTTAAAAAGCCGTCTTTTACCTTTAACTGGATTTAGACTCAATTGGTCTGAAAAGAGCACATATTTTGAATCAATTCTAGCTTTGCACTAGCTTTGCCCAAGACAGACACACACACACTGAATTATAACTGGATACATAAATGACAGGAAGTAGGTTATGGACAAGAACTGCTGTTTTGGTCTTAATCCGCATAGAGTCGTTGTGTTCAGGGACAGTGCTGACCATCCTAATGAGCATCCAAATGTCACGGGCAGGAGAAGGAAGGGCACATGCTGCTTCAAATACATTTAGTATGTATTAGAGGTCATTTGTGGGTTGGTAAAACAATAAAGGTCAAAAGAAGGCAAGATTTTTATAGTTAAAGGTCCTATATTATACTATTTTGAACATTATACAGTGTATTTTGGATACATTTAGGTTACCATATCACGTTTTGCAACATGAAACACACAATAATGATCTTATACAAGCGGTTTGAATGAGCTCTCATCATGAGTCCAAAGTGAACGGTCTGATTTGGCGCTGTCACTTTAAGGCTCAGCTCTTCCGTGTTGGCTCCGCCCACTTCCTGCCTGACATCATGTTAGAGCTAGCGCTGCCGCTGGAAACAGACTGAAGTAAACATGGTACATCGTAGTAATAACTTTTTCAGCAATAGCTTTGAGAGTAACTGAGCCGTATATCTTCGACCCAGAGTCTGACTCTGAGTTTAAGAACATGAGCAAACACAAAAACCTCGAAGGCTTCTACAAGACGTTTCTGCTTGGTAAATGAGAAACTATTTATTGTGTATGTTTCTATGGTGTAGCCCGTAGCATAGCGCGTGTTAACTGCTTCTGTTTATGCACATGTGGAAATGACCGTACAATGCCTACTGAAGTTGAGAATGTATGCTGCCTGGAGACTCCTAAGGAGCTGTTGTGCAGTGTATTGAAAGAACTATAATAAAGTAGCCTAGCAATATGTAGTGCTATGCAGTAATACTTGTTAGTAATACATGTTGCAGACTGTAAGTAAGCTAACACAGTAGCAGCGATGCTTCTCTGTGTCTGAGCTGCGGAGCACGGCACTTGTTGACAGTGCAGGAGAGAGGGGCAGGAGGAGTGTGGAGGAGCACTTCCTGGAGAGGAGTGGTTTATTTCACATATTGACGTCATTGCGTGAAACAGCTCGTTGAAAGGACTGTAGCTCAAACTAAATAAATTACTTAAACATGAGCGAATGAAACAAAACACAACTTTGGGTATGTGTTTGAGGTAGAAACAACGTTATAACATGGTTAAAAGCTCAGAAAAGTCGATTTAGCATAATATGGGACCTTTAAATAACATTGGTCTGTTTACAGGAAACTTTTAAGAAGAGATGCATCAGTGATGTGTGCACTGATTTGAACGACTAAAGTTGTAAATTATTATTATATATTATAAGTTGCAAGATTACTGTGTGACAGTCAACAATACACAGCTGTCAGGTTTGTGATCAGGAGTGTTGTATTGCAAGACAGAACAGCGACTGGGATCACACTATAGAGTCTCTCATCCTAACTGGTCTATCTCTGCCAAAGTAAGAAAGACAAAAGAAAGATCTAATCCAAGCAAATAAGTGCTATGTTGTGCAGAGTCATGTTCTCCCGTTGATAGTAAATGGGGGAGGCTGAAAGAATATTTTGATGAGCACAAAATATCTGAGCAGTCAGTGCAGATCTTCATACTTCTTCATGTTGAGAACTTAGAGATTTGTTGATGTGATGGGTTCTCAGAGAGGGATGGCACTTCAAGGGGCTTATCTGAATGACACCAAAGAAACACTGACATGCATCTGCAGACGACAGACCACTTCATCATTGATGTGCACCGCAGGATGGACGGGAAAAATGTGACTCAGTTTGATTGTTACTGTATTGTTGCTGTTGTTGAACAAGCTGTGAATAAGAATTTCAGTGACTTTATGGAAGCTTCACTCTGTGACATTGAACATCTTTCAAAGAAGCCAGTCAAGTGCCATCATTTTCTGTTCCAATTCAGTCTTTCTCAAAACTGAAAAAGAATTACCATTTTAATCTTTGTAAAAAGTTGCTTGGGTTCACTGCAGAAAGAGTTAAATAGAGTTAGAATATTTTAACAACTTAACCACCAGATTTTTCAGCTTCTCCAGTTACACAAACATTCAGGCTACACCACCTAAAGCAGTGGTGTCAAACTCAAAGTGGTGAGGGGCCACCTGAGTTAATAAGACTCCTTTCAGGGGCCGAAGATGGAGACATTTGGAAGCTTTTATTAAATTTTGAATGTGAGATTTCTTTTTATTTTAGTCTTACACAAGTTATCTTTTAACTTTAATTTCATCTGTTTATGGAAACTCTTTGTAGTTGGATTTCAACAGGTTTTAGTTTTAAAACAAGATTTAAACAAGGTTATTTAGATTTGAATAGGTTTTAATTGGACTTGAATAGGTTTTAGTCAGATCTGAACAGGTTTTAATTGGATTTGAACAGGTTTGAGTCAGATTTGAATATGTTTTAGTTGGACTTCATCAGGTTTTAGTTGAATTTGTAGCAAAAATCAAATTCATTAAAACCTAGTGCCAAAAATATAACTTTCCAAATGTATTGTAGGGCCACATAAAACACTGCAAAGGGCCGCATTTGGCCCCCGGGCCTTGAGTTTGACATGTGCGACCTAGAGGCTACAAGCTGCAAGTCACTGGAGGCTTTGGACTATATTCTGCTTGTACAGAACTCCAAATAACACCACCTTGAGGACACAACATACCATTCATAAAGTATACTGCCCAACAATGTGCCAATGAATATTCCCCAGATATCATTGTAAAAAAACCACAAAGATTTATTTGGTTAATGCTTTGCTAAAACTAAGCTCTTTATTTCAGATGGCACAAAAACAGAAATTAAAAAATAATGTATGTTTTTTTTGTTTGACAGACGCAGAATCACGGAGAAAGAGACAGGGCTGTCTGTTGTGTTTAAATAAAATAGATTTGATTCAACTTTATTGTCATTGCACAAAAGCTACAATGAAAATTCTGCTGTGCAATACCTTAGTAAATATTATACACACACACCCATCCAACATACTTATAGAGTAAATAATTTAACACATCACAGAAAAAAAACCAACATCATTCATGCCCCCCACAAAGTAAATGCACAAAGGTAGATCAGGGGTGCCCAAACTTTTTTCCCTTGAAGGGCCAAAATGGGAATGTATTAAGTGTATTCAGTCACATAACAGGATGACCCTTGGCTGGACAAACCCTTTGGCGGGCCAATATTGGTCTCCAGGCCCAAACCTTGTATAAAGTAGGAGTAGGAGTCTTCCCTGCCATTCAATTGAAAGGACAGACATGTATTTTTCCATTTATAGTCTGCCCACTGGATGTCTGACTAGTTTTCCATATTTAAAATCATATGAATGTTCCTGTTGTCTGGATGACACTGTTTCTAGAGTGTTCAGGTTGGTAAAATGCAACACAAAAATACTTTACTACACCTGTCAGCCTAGACTGTCTAGGATTTGATGATCTGTGTCTCTTGACTGAGGAGAAATATAACAGAAGAGCAATAATTGTATTTTTATTGTATTTGAGGAGCAACAGCTTATACATTATACACTGACATTGCACATTTACTGGACATAAACCTTGAAGCGCCTGCTGATTATTCCAGTTATTCTGCATGTCTGTTTAAACACCCTGACCTTCACACTTTTCCCTTCATTTTATAAACATCACTGGACATAAAATGGCAAAGAGATGAATGTGAATGGAAATGACAGAGACTTTAATGGAGGTGTTATTCATTCCACGGAGCAGCCTTTGACGATGAAGGCCACGTGTTCTCAAGGTTCTCAATAGAGTTACAATAACCTGTAGTGAAGCTGAAAGTGCTTTTTGTATTGTTATCATTTCTTTTCATTCATTTCTTTTATTTGAAATTACAACTGATTAAGATGTTAAAGGTGAAAGTTTTGTGCTTTATTCATTCATTAATTTTCTTCAGGCTGAGGAACAGCACCTCGCAATGAACAAGCAACATCAGTGGAGACTAGAGAATTATAATGTTCTACCTGACATTGTTTTTTTTTTCCAAAATTTTGATAAAACATATTTTTGGAAGATATATTAACATTATATAAGGGGTTTTGTGGGGTTTTGTGCATTTTCTTTGGCATTTTCTCAGGGAAAAAAAAAGTTTAACTTTAACTTGGTTTTATATAAGGTTCTATCAAAATACAGAATGCACATAAGAGGACCAATCAAGTTGTGTGTCTTTGGAATGTTGGTCTTCCTGTCTACTGCTTTCCTTCGCACAGAAAAGTCAACTGACCCCAGGTTTCGCTGTAACTTTAAGTTTGAGGATTTCTTGGATGACATTTTGAGAGATAACAATGAAACAGACAAAATTTTACTATTTTTTTTCCTCACAGTTTTTTGTTCCTTTTTTTATTGTGTGAGGAGCTGTAAATTCTAAAATGTTTGAAAAAGATACATAAGATACAACAGTTAGTTTTGACTTACAAAATGTTATTTTGCTGTTTCTACAAGTCAAGTACAACTCAAACTTAACTTATTTAACAGCTCACAGTTCACAAACTAAGAGAGGCTACTGTGCTTGGACAGAGGGGACGCCAGGTAGAGGTGCAAATGATATTCCAGAATTAAAATACTGAACTAAGTTGTGCGTGATCATCCAGATGACACTACTATAGTAACATCAAGTGACAGCTGTGTGCCTCAAAATAGAAACTGTATAAAAGCTTTTGCTATGGCAGACTTCTTGACAAAACATCCTCAAATTAAAAAAAATAAATAAATAACTTGTAAATATTCCACTTCAGTTCAGGATTTCTATCCACCATTGTCATTTTTGTATATTAGTGTGTTATTGTTCATATATTCACCACTACAGCATTTTATCTTTTTACTGGAGCTGGACTGAAAGAGAAAAAGAGAGAAAAGAAAGTTTGATTCCTGGCCAATGGGCTACCAACACCTTGAAATACCATGAAGTAATTAATCAGCAATTAGTGATAATTGTGTTAAATGAACATGAGCAAACTAGATTTTTTATTTTTTACTGTATTTACATAAACCACAATTTTGTTTAAAAAATACGAAACAATGAAAATACAAACTGATCAAAATACAACACAAACACTATTTCCTTTAGGATCTACATAGAGGCATAATGCAAAAACACATGCAAGAATTTCATTTTACAAATTAAGTCGGTTGCTTAAAATTCATCCTGGAGTTGAGCTGTGGAAAAAAAGTCTTAAGAACATAATTCATGATGACCTTTACATATATAAATGCCATAAAAATAAAATGCCACTCAGGAATTCCACAGAGAAATGAGTTCTGTGAGGAATACATGACCTTTACCAGTTTACCAGAAAATGCTAACTGTTGGATTGATGTGCCAAAAAACAATTTGTAAGTGAATTATAAAACTCTAAAACAAGTCCTTATAAGTGGAGGAAAAGTGGACACATGCATCAATGCTGAAGGAATTTGTGGGACACACTGCAAAAATGTATGTGTGACCCAAAACATTAAAGTTCCCAAGGACACAGATACGATTGTAAAATATAGGCAGAAACATGACTTTAAAATATGTGCATTTTTAAAAAAAGGAGGAAAAAAGGATTAAAACCTGACTGATCAATGAATGTAATAAAATGGCCATATGTTTAAAAATACAATATGTTTAAAAGGATAAATGGGCAAGAAAATCATACAAGATGACTCCACAAGCAAAATGTTATAAATGAATTAAAACCAGGATGACTTGACAGCAACCCACGCATTTATTCCAAACCCCCAAGTGAGAAAAGTCCCTCTCAAGTGCAAACTGGGACAACCTGATATACAGCAATAAAACCAGTCAATTTGGTGGTACAAAAGCTAAAATGAGTTTGGGATAAACAGAATATGAAACTAAACAAAATGCCGGTAGTGGACTCAATCAGCTGAAGCTAAACAGCTAGGAATATCCTTCCTGAACTGCAGATTCAAGCCAGGGGAAACAGTCTGCCACCGGTCCTGGTTTGTTCAGCTCTAAAACCTGCATAAAACTATTAGTGCCATGAAACCTAGTGAGCCCCAGACAAGAGGCGCCCCCTGCTGTCTGCCACATATGGTATCACACCTTTTACATCGTGTTGTTTGACTACAACTACATTTTCTACTCGAACATATTTATTCTTCGTTTTAAATATGAGTGAAATCTATTGTGGAAATGATGTTCCAAACTCCTGTGGGTTAGTGAAAAAAAAAAAGCATTCAAATTCCTGGCACAAAAGAAGTTGTGTCCTTGTGCTTTTTACTGTAAGGAACACTCCACACAGTTCTGTCTTGCTGCAGGATTCTTCAAGGTGCACCCATCTTCTTGACTTAACTTCACCGTAGAATTTTACATGCCACTTAGTAAGTCTTAAAGAGTAACTAAACCCTAAAATAAGTTTTTTAGTTAATGATCTGTAAGAATGGGGCTTTATTTGTACTGTTCATTGATGCAAGTAAAAGTTTTGAGGTTTGAGTATAAAGTATTTAAATTCACACATGTTTCTACAGTTTCAGAGTCCAGGGCAAAGTCCCCACACATTCTCCAACATTTTAATATTTCATCTCACCATACAGTACTAATTATGGTCAGATTAACTTGCAGATCAACCATCTTGCAATTTAGAGTTAACGATCACTTGGCTTGGGGGATTTTTAAGCCAAGTGATTGTATAAAAAGGAGACTGGTGAAGGTTGTCACTAGGACCTCACCTCTTCAGAAGTTAAAGTGAGTGGCTTTGCGTATTACGACTTTGGCTCAGAGTATTCACTCGTCAAAGCTTCATGGCAGAGCACTGAAGGGAAATGTAGTGCTTCCTTTTTGCTACTCTGACATGAATCTTTGACGAGTGAAGAATCCAAGCAGAGGTTGTAGTGTGCAGAGTCTGACATTTCCACTGCTGAAGCCTGTAACTGCAATGGAAGGCAGGTCCTAGAGAGGTCCCCCACTGAGCCTCCCTTCTGTACCATTACTCGGCTTTTGAGTGAAGCATCCTTAAAAGAATTTGACCTAAGAAATTGGGAACAGTACTGATGACAACAGGTTCAATAGAGAGACCAGAGCAAGACAATCCAGTCACTGTTGGAGGTTTTAGGCATTGTCTTGGTTTGGCCACCACATTGAACCCACTGTTACTTTAATGACACTGAAGCGAGGACAATGACATGACCGTGACATGGACAATTATGAGGACCATACATTCTCAATCCAGTTCTCTCCAAATAATAATAATATTCTCTCCAAACAACGTTCAGACTACCTCCAATAACTTTGACGTCGTCATCTTAAAAGGCATTTGGTTTGTTCTTGTCAATAAAGACAACCTAATCCAGCCTGATCTGACTGGGAAAAGTAAAATGCAGTATGGTGACTATAATGTAATTTTTAGTGATGAAAAAAAAGCGTTTCAAATTCACAGAACATATCACAATATTACAATAATCATTTTGTATTTGAAGTATTTTCTGAGCTCCGTTTAACATATACCATGATCATAATTTTTGTCTCAAAAGGCAGTGAAATCTCAAACCAGCATAAATCGTGTGTGTGACTTAAATTATTAACGATAAAAACAAGTAGACCTTTGTGTAACACAGAGACATAGAGCTGAGGTATATCTTCAGTGTGTGTTTTCCTCTCCGTGTGAGAATATGAGATGAGTTTTTTGGCACCTTTCATTAAATAACTTATGTCCTTTCTGTTGTTTGAATTTTTTTCTCGAGGAGTGCAGCCCAGACCTGTCTCTCTGTCGACCTGTCTCTTCCCAGTCCACTAACTCCAACTGGTTCAGACAGACTCCCACTGTCCTTGAGCCTGGGTCTGTTAGATGATTTTGACCCCGTAAAGGGAGTTTTTCCTCTTTGCTGTTGCCAAGTGCTTGCTTAAGGGGGATTAGTTGGTTTTTGGAGAACCTAAAAAGGATGGTTTATTCTCTGTATATCGTAGCACACCTGAAATTACGTTAAAAAATGGCAATTGGTGCGAGACTATTTTCTTTGGGCCAACACAAAGGCAAATATTAGGCAGATTTGGGATACTGCTGATGGCATAAAGCCCCTTGAATTGGCTCAAGATGTACATGAACCACTGAGCAACAGCCTCAAATTTCCACATTAAAGACATGGTAAGTATTTTTATTCCTACAATAGCTTTTGAAGTCGTTTGGCCCACATCACTCATTAATTTCAACAGTTAGCGTAAATAAATGCTAGCTTGTTGTTTTGTAGTTAACTGAAGATGTTGGGGAGGCCGGCTCTCCTCCATCTCCTTCTTCCCCTTGGCTTTTAACACAGTTTGAGATGTTCACACACACTATAAACTAGATTGAGATATTGTTTAATTTAGCAATTAATTTAAATTTATTTAATGGAGCCCAATGCATTGTTATTAATATAGTTAAATTTGTTTATATAATTTCACAGTTAATGGCTGCATTTATTGTTTTGTGATTTGTACTATTTTGTATTATTATTAATAAAGTATTATTGACTTTGACGGCAAACATTTCACCTCCCATTCAGTTTTTTAAGAAGAAGTTTTTTAAGGAGATTACCATGGCAACGCAATTGTAGCTAGGAGGTGGTTGTCATTGGCTTTTTTGTTCATCATCACATAAGGAGATTTTATTTTTCTTAAAATAGCAAACTCGTTATGGGCTTGCCACAGCCAAACTATTAAATATAAAAAAAACAATGGATTTTGTTGGCGCATGTCTAGATGATTCTGACCAAATTTCAAGCCTTTTGAATTAAAATCCTACGAGGAGATATGTTTTGATTGACGGGAGTAATTTCAGGCACTGCACGTTCCAACTAAAAAAGGCCATCCTTTAGGGTGGGTTTAGGATTGGGCCATAATATAGCTTTTTATTCGCCTTGACATGGATCATAATCCATGTCAAGGCGAATAAAAAGCTATATGTGCCCTGCCGAGTGTGTCCCAGTTCTCCAGTAATGTTCTCAACTGCTCCTTGCTGCACCCCTTACATTTACAACAGTAAGGGTGCATGCCTGACTTTGCTAAAGGATATTACCCACAATTCCTTTTGTATGTGATGTGACAAACAAGTGACTGCTGATGCAAAGCAACAAAGAGCTTCAGAGGCAAAACATGAAGATTATGAATGATGACTGTGTATAATCTTTATCATCAAAACATGAAGATCAGACACATCATATAAAATTATCTCTTTCTGCTCTACAGAGATTGATGGGCTAACATTCAGCTTTATTAAATTATGGGCAGAAAATACCTGTCTTTTCACAGGCCAGGTTAATTAAGCCATGTTTACGGTCTAAATTTATTGCAAAAGTAAAGCCAAATCATGCTTAGATGAATGTTTCCAGTGATAGGGTTAAAAAATGGACCTGCAGGGGACAGTAGTACCACAAGAATAGAAAAAAAAAATGATGAGAAAAGTTGACTTAAGGTGAAAAATACACACAGGAACACAAACAGAGATTCATGTTAATGTTTTACAAGAAAAATAGATAGCACATTGTCATTAATGAGCATTTGCTCAGTGGTGTTGTGTTGGAGGTACAGCAACTGCTGGAAGGATACAAGTTTACATGTTTTGTTGGTATTCAATTTGCAGACGGTCAGACATTGCAATATATTGTAAATAGAAGAAAGGAAACAAAAAACAATTTAATTCAAAATCTCTTGTATTTTTGGTCTACCATGTCAAAATACAATAAAAAAGATACCAAACATTGTTATGATTGATATGATGATTAACATTTTTAAAAGTTCTATATAAAGGTTAAATCCAAACTATTGAAAAATGACCAAAATAGGCACAGATATCTAAGGGTTAAATATGTAAAAAGTGTATTGTTAGACATGTTTGTGACAAGTATTGCAGTAGAATATTGGAACCTGAGAAAAAAACTATCTTGCATGTGTGTACTGATGAACTGGTGACTGTTTGGATTCAACTATTCTCAGCATTTGAGCTCTCTTGATGAGTGTAGTGGGGTGAGTTGGGTTATTGTGTGTTATTAAAGCTTGATGTGAGAAAGCAACTAAAACCAAACACACTGAAAAAAACACTTCCACGAGGGCTGGAAGCTCTCATCGTGCTTTGTTCATTGCACTCACACTCTGGTGTTTCTTTTAACCAAGCTCTTTGCTAGGAAAAAAAAAGGACATAAATAAACTGTCCATTTTCCAGGAAGGGTGCTGTTATTTTCACACACTTGCGTCCAGATATTGGCCAAAAGGTGAAAGTTGTCTCTTCCAATGTAACGGCTGCCAATTTGGTCATATTTGGTTCAACATCAGCAGTGATCTAGTATTTGATGCCAAATTTATCAGCTTGCTGGCCATGTATTGAGGAAAAATGTGGCTTGATGGGAAGAAGCTGCTACAGTACCAGTGAGAATGTATTCCCACTGAGCCCAGCATGCCTCTCCTCGTTCTTGACAAATTATTTATTAGTTATTTCTTAATATAAGCTATGTGCCATGGTGATATTAAAAAAGACCAAGCCCCACTCCTCTGATCACAATCTTTTCATTTCAATAGTGTGAAGAAAACGTTTAATTCAAGACAAGACAGTGCAGTCATGGATGTGCTGTAGCAGCTTCATGTCCAGAAGAAAGAGCATGTTTTGTGCATCCACAACGTGTTGAGTGCGCTGTGTGGCACTCTAAGAAGTGGTATATGGAACAAGACAAAAGAGTTTTACTGAGGTCTTATGGCCTAATAGGTATTGATAGTAGAAGTTGGAAAGGAGAGACGAGATGACGTTGAAGATGGTGTCGATGAGGGAGGAATTGCTGATGATGGTGGTTGAGGTTGGTGGGGGAAGTGGAGATGTCAATGCTGCTGCAGTGAAGGGAGTGTAGGACCAAGTATAAATGGCAGAAAAGTTTACTGTGTCCAAACTGTTGAGCTCATTTTCTCTTCCCTCATCTCCAACTATAGTCTAGAGTTATTTTCCTTGTTTGTTAGCGACTGTTTTGCCTAAAAGCCTCTTGAGAAGTATGGCTGACGACCAGTTATTTTAGCACACACTTGTAACTTGTAGCAGGGCTGAATGGGAATCAGATTGTGGTCAGAATTGCTGACTGGAAATAAAGCTATATTGCAGTGGGCCTCTCTCGCAATACCATGGAAAGGATCAAGTCTTATTATGTACAGATTGTCCTCAGTGCTCAGTAAACTTACAGTCATTGGCCTCACAGTGCTGTTTTCCTCTTTGAATTGTAAGCTGGACTTTTACACCATGAGTAGATTACATGCAATTAAATGTTTAATTTACTACAGAAAACTGCATATTAATATTCACATTCAGGCTGCAAGAAGAAAAGGAAGTATTAATGTATGTCAAATGTCATTTTAGGCCTTTTTAGGAGCCAAACAGAGAAAGAAACACAACTGTAGCTCCACTGCTGCACCTAGAATGGATATATCTATTACCTATAGGTTATCAATAGATCAGCTACAGACTGACAAAGCCTTTATGCTACACTAATTCTGTATATCCCCACATGAAAGTACTGCTAAATGAAAATAAAAGAATAAAGGCAAAAATCTCAACCATCATCAAATTACAACAGACAACAGACCCAAGGGAGGCTAAATGAAGAGAAAGCTGTAAAAGCTCATTCAAAAACGCTTAAAGGTACATGGTATAAAGTCTGTGTTGTTTGTGTTTTCAAAGTCTTCATTAACTTGAGGCTTATTAGCTCTGTCTGTAGGTTTGATTCCCTGCTTTAGTTTGTGAAGAAAGATCAAAGAAAACAGCACACAGGTCTCTCTGGTGTGGGCACTCACTGAATGTTCAGGAAGATAAATACAATTTCAAATGTCAGTGTTTATAGGTTTAAAGCAGTATTCTTGAACACTTCCGTCCCGGACTGCTTGTGGCAGTATATCCATGTGTAAAAACGGTCATAATATCTGGCTTATTTCATCTATTTATTTAAGTGTTCTTATAAATGTACAATTTATGTGAGTCTAATTAACAATGTGCTCATGATAATCATATATTTTGGAGTGTTTTTTTAAGCTTGACATCATGATCGAGTCAAAATCCTCTCTTGTAAATAAATTTTAAAAAAAGGTCCATCTCTTACTTTGAATTGATTTCTTTCAATTTGGCACAACCTAAAACAGTAGCAGAGTAAAGTTAATATCTAAAGTTGGTATATAATGATAGCACATAACACAAAGAGTTAGAGCATGGGAAATTGCATTGTCGCTCTCGTAAACATTGGTAGTCATGCCTTTTGTTTCCTGAGCCACTGTAGCTGAGCCCAGCCTCGTTTTGTATGTATGAAGTCTGTTGCTGGTTTATGAGGTTTAGGTAATATTTTAAAAACTGACTGCCCATCATAACTTTTATGATGTAGGTACTGCTGCTTTATCTGCTTCCAATTACTCTTTCACTGTTCTCTTTCTTATTGTTCTGCTATTCTTGTCTAAAAAAAAAAAAAATAGGGTAAAAAAAAATGCTAAGTCATTGCTGTTTTGGGATAGGGAAAGGCTTTATAAATAAGCTTCTAATGTGAATTAATAACACTACTACTTTTTAAATAAAATCTTAGCACTGATTTTGTTTTATTATTTTGTTGTTATCCTTGAAGTTTGGGAAGATGTTTATAATGCCAATGTTTATGCTAATGGTAATGTTGCTATGTGTATTAATTGTGGGTTATCTGTTTTATAGTGGTGCATTTAAATTAAGATTTTGTGGAGAAATTTAACTATACAATAATTGCATGGTTCACATTCATTTCCAAAATCATTAATAGCTTCTAGTTATATTCATTAACTGCAAGCTATTAATGAGGTTAGGTTACTTCATACCACAAAATTTTAATTTAAATCAAAGTACTGTATATAGTTTCTTCTTACCAGCAGCAAGTCTGTGGTGCCTTCAAATCATGCAGTCTTAGCAGCCTCTTTGCTAGTATTTTTTTTCCATTTCATCCAATTTAAGTAAATGCCCATGATAGTACTTTTCTTTTTAGACATAGTGTTTCAGTTTCTAACTTTAGAAACTGTTTTTTTTTTTCAAATAGCAATTGCCCAAAGTGCTTTCTGTGGAAAATAGACAAACTTCCATTAATCTTCTCCTTGCCACAAGTCACAACAGAATACTGAGCATACTTCGCGCAGGCTGATATACGATGAAAGGCTTGCAGTCAGTCCACAGGGAGATTCAGACGACATAAAATAATGTGTCTGTATTTATCAAGCTTCACATGAGTAGTGGGTTTCAAGAGACACTGACGTCACAGCCATAAAAAGAGCTCTAGTCTCTTCTTGAGCCTGTGAGTGAACGTGATGCCAATACAAACATACCTCACTAAATGAGTCTGACTCCATCTAATGATTCCATTCAGGCTAAACATCATAGTAACACTGTCCTCTGCAGAATATAAATTAAAAAAAAAAATTGCTTGATATAATATTCCCATGTAATATGTTTAGCAACTCGGATAAAGCCTCACTGTCCTGGAAGCTAGTTTCGGAGATGATGATTATGTTTCCATGTTAGAGCTGTAGTTGGTAACTTTCCTAAATCTTTTGGATTTTTTTTTAATGTTATACAATAACAATATATTTAACATTATTATTATTATTATTATTATTATTATTACAATATTAATAACATTTTTATTTTCTTTCACACTTCCTAACCTGACTCTGCCAGATAGAACTGCTCCACAGAACATAGTCTATTTCGCAGTACCATCTGGGAAGGCTCCTGTTGAAAGCATTTGCAAAAGGGAGGCGCCTTCTGTCAAAAACTTGGTGTTGATTGGATGAAGCACCGACTAGTATCTGCCCACCATGAGGTTTCTATAACCAGTCACAGCAACGATATGATGTGCCACTCTTTGCGCTTCTTTCAAAGAAGAAATACTCTCTACTTCTGATAAAAGTGATTCGATAGCAGCGTCAACGCTAACGTCTTTCGGCGTAGCCATGTTGATAACAAAGAGGAGAAGAGAGCGCTTGTTGCTTTCTTCAAATTAAAAACCCGCCTCTACCTGTTCGTGCTGCAACATCATTGGTCACAAGAGTCCGGTGAGTCCACGGTTCGCGACTCAAGCGGTTTGGTTGGCGCGATACAAGATGGATTTACAAGAGTTTTGGAAACTCCCAAATCCCGCGAGAATCCAGCTGCAGCACAAGGTTAAACACTTCCCCCTGTTATTTAAATTCTTATGCTCAGGTATTTACACTTTATGATGCACTGCCTGTAGGTGCACTATTATGACTGTTTTTGTAACAACATATTGTTTATATATTGTGAAAGCTTGAGAGTTGTGCACCAGGGCCATATTGCCTTTACTGTATAAATATTTCTGTGCTTTACACTAAATAAACATGGTCATTAGACTACTGTTTAGATGTTGTTATAAACTGATATTTCACGTGTAGTGTGCAACTTTAAGTTGTTGCATGTAAGCTGCAAACTCACGTTAGCTTGTCTCTGTAGCTACGATGTAAACAAAGGGCAGCTATGTTCAAATAAAATAATCTAACACTCCAATTAACAAGGAAGTAATACAGTAAAATAAAGAACTCTGTAAGCTAATTAGCTAAGAAAAAGTCGTGTTATTGTTGCAGTATGGGGAATATAATCGCAGTGTATATTATAGGGATGCACCAATCCGATACTCGGATCAAAAACTAGTCCCAATCCAGACAAAAAAGATGGATCTGATATTGGTCACTGGAGTAAATACATAGGTACAAATTACTATGTGCAACACTATGTCTTTGGTGCGTAACTATCAGGTCTTTGGGGAAGGTGACAAGATGGAGCGAGTCAAATTAGTGGTGTAGAGATTTACTTTTATTAGAAACTATTCAACTGTTATTGAGAACCTGCCACAAGTCGTGCAGCTGCCATCTCTCTGTCACTCAGATCACAGACAGCAGCAGGGAGCTCTCACTCAGACACAGAGCTGCACGCTCATGAGCAGAGCAGGGTCAGGCCATTACAACATATGAGAACTCTTTAAGTATATGTAGATAGTATGGTCTCCCTTACTCCTCACTCTAGAGGTATCTCTAGCTGCTCTCATTAGTGTGAATCCATTTAAGTCAGAGATGAGTCCAAAATGTTGCTGTTTAACCAAGACTCAATCAGAAGCAACAGGCTGCACTCACCATAGGATTTGTTATTTTTTAGAAGACTGATTTTACTCTTAGTTTTACTCAGTTTTAATGTCACCAGTTGGTGACAATAGCCTGGGCTCAACAATAGGCTATTGGAAAAGCTTATAAGAATTTTTAACAAACGTAACATTTCAAACCGGGCAACAACTGGTCGACTGGTCCACCCCAAGGACAAGATCCCTACCCACAAACAGAGCAGTGTGGTCCATGCTGTTCAGTGCAGTGATCTGTATGTGGGTGAGACTAAACAGGTCCTTCACAGCACTTAAGAGCTGATCCTGCTGGACCTGAGTCTGCATTTGAAAGAGAGTGGTCACTCTTTTGAGGACAGTAATGTCCAGATATTGGCCAGGGAGTCCAAGTGGTTTGAGCGTGGAGTTAAAGAAGCAGTTTTTGTTAAATTAGAACAGCTCTCATTAAACAGAGGGAGGCTTAAGGCACAATTTATCACCCATTTACAACTGTGTGTTAAAGCCTAGACAGAGCCAGTCTTACAACAATAGGCCATCAACTTCAATGAAGGTAAGTTATGCTGATGGGTCACAGGTGGGAAACAACTTCTCCTTTGAAACCAACACAGGCCATTCACCTGCTTAATGAGACTGATAATACTGGCAGCCTCTCACTGGGTATAACTCTGGGTAAACCACTCCCTCTGAGGGATAGAAACTCATCACACAGACCACTCTACTTTAGAATCATAAAGTCCCTTGGATGAGGGACAGAATGTCTTCTGTCTCTAAACTACGTCCAGTTGGCTTTTTTTCAACTCTTTAATTGTTTTTCAAGTGTTCTTGTGTCACTCACAAGATCTTTAAAATACTTGTTGAGTGAGGTTGGCTTTGAGCTGCCACAGAATAGTGCATTAATCTCTAGTTCTTTTAGATAAGTATGAAGTAACCATAAAATTGTTTACTCTAAATATACGGCTATTTGGAAGTTTTCAACAGACTTTCTCAACATTTTCCCAAATTTTATTTAGGATGCCAGAGTAGAAGTTCTTTCCTCCAGCACAAGATTACATTTTTTATTCTGTTTTGGTCTTGAGCAAAGTTCTTGCATCTTTTTGCAATAAGGGATGATACAATCTCAATATATTCAGAAGAGCGCTTATTGCACAACCCAGTCAGTCAGGGAAGTCTCAAGAAACCAACAGTTTCCCTCTGAATCACTTGACGTTTTATCTGAACCTGATTCAGCACCCTCAGTCTCATGAGGATGGCCTATAGAACCCTGGCCTTAGATGAAACATTTACAGATGCCTAACCGCCAAAGGAAGCAGTGATTTCTCACTTTCTTACATTTCCTGTCCACCATAATTGATTCTTAAAAGGTAGGCCTAAAACTTGAATTACACAGCACCTGCAAAAAACAACAACATTTTGTTCATCAACATTTTACCTATTCATGGGTATTTTAACCCCCAAAACCGTGAACCCCAAAATCATTTTTATAATACAATCTAGATATTACATATATCTCAATGATGCAATGATATATTATAATATCATCTCAATACAGAGCAGTCCCATTGGTCTACACCAGGGGTCAGCAGCCTTTTGGCGCCAAAGAGCCACTTCTCACCAAAAACATCAAATTTACATCTGTTGGGAGCCACAAGAAATAGATTAACTTCTGAACTTTACATTTTGAACACTAAACTTGGTTTAAATTAGCTTTTTTTAAATATTATTATCTATTGATCATTAAGGAATGCTGATGGATGAATAATCACGGGCTTAATAAATAATCACTGTTCAAAACGATAAAAAAGTCATACTTTGTGATCAATAAATACGTGGATATGACCATAAAGGCTACACTTTGATGTTTCATTCAGTGATTCACAAAGCTCTAGACGCTTCTTGGCCTTTGTAACAAAAATACTGAATAATAAATCTTAAAATAAATGTATACAAAAGCTTATAGCACTATAGCACTAAGTTTTACAACGCACTTGAACGCTACATTATATTGATAACGCTCACTGACCCATCTTCTTTACAAAATGTGGACAGAGTTTGGGTTTTATCCCTAGTCTGTTATAGTGGGCTTTGGGAATATCAGTGGGCTCTCTGTTTCAGGAAGTGGAGCTTTGGTGTGTTTTTTAACCCAAAGCCCAGGTCTCTGTCAATGCGCTTGTGAGGTCGGTCATCTCCTCTAACACTGTCTGTGTGTGTCCAGCCATGTGCCTCAGGCTGTTTTCAGCGATTATACTGTACTTCTCTATACGTCCTATGAGAAGAATGCGTCCCGATGTGGAAAACTGTAGAGACTGCAGACAGATAACAACAGTTGGCTGCACAATGGTGGGAAAGTCTAATAATGGTTAATAACTACCATAATGAGTAGTGTTTATAATGAAAATATGACCACCCTCCTTCGTTACATTTTAACTTTTCAAATACAAGCCTGGTCGATGTGATCAAGAAACAATGAACACTTTCACTCTCATGCGCAAGGATATAGTCCTGAATATTAATCAGAATTAATATAATAAAAAATAAATAAATAAATAAAAGGTTGCCAACCCCTGGTCTACACCAAAATCAACAAAGAAGTAACAGATAAAATTTTGCATTCATTCATTTGTGTGTTATGCTTTTTTTTGTTTTGTTTTGTAAGGTAGTTTCGAGTCAAAAATAAAAAGCTTTCCATCACCTATAGATCTTAAAGTGTTATCACTAGGACATTGGACAAAGGTAAGCCATCGTGCAGTAAAATGTAGTAAAGCTAAACAAAAAACTGAATACAGTATGTTTGACTGTATGGCCTATTTCTCTGTTTTCTCCACTTCTTCTCTTCTCTCGTGTCTGTGGGAAGAAGATGAAAAATAGGAACTTAAAAGCCATAACAACCAGCGATGTACTCAGAGTTGGACAGCACTAAACCATCCCTCACCTTTCCCCCTCAGCGTCTGCTGCTTATCTGAGGATGCAGGTAGTTTTATCTCAATTCTGAGAAACAGCCCAAAGCCTGAGAAAGGAGCGCTCACACTCAAGAGGCTCTCAGCCAAATGATAAAAGCATTCTGACCACTGGCATTAATGACACAGAGCAGCTTTCATTTGGTCTCTCTTCTGTGTCCACTTCACCCTGTACTTCTCTTCCTCCATTTTTAATACTCTTTTCATTTCTTGTGGAGCTACACTATGCAAGAAAACTGATGATGCAATAAAAGGTAAGTCTAGTTTTTGCAAAAAGGGTCTGCATTATGAAAGTTTTAGTTTAGATTTCTTGTTACATTTTATCATCAGTCCACTTTATTTATTTATTTTTCATATGAGGCTGTAGGATCGATCTCCAAACACTTCACTCATCTCTCTTCAGTGGTCAGTCTCGAGGGAACTGTTGTTAAAGTATATTAATTGATTATTTTTTCTGTTTGAATTGAATTTCAAATATTGCGTTAGAAAATATTCAAGGCTATATACCTATTCACAAAACTCAATCCAACTTTTGCCAAAATTACAAAAACATGTGAAAACTTTACCTCATCAGCTGTTTCCAGTTGTAGAGACCTGGATTGGAGAATTACTGTGTTCTCTGTGAGACATAGGTAGAATAAAATAACCAAAATAGCTGTGAAAGGGTTATATTTTCCCCTTTCACTGAGTCCTATTTTTGATATGTTGGAGTTATGTTGATTTGATTATATTGATTATGTCTGTTATTCTTTCTTTATTGCTTAGTTGAGTGGTTTTGGGATTTCTTTGTTTGGTTTATTTTGGGGTGCTGTCAGCTGAGAATCAGGGGGAGAGTGAGGACACCTGTGTTCATTGGGCTGCAGCACTGGGAATCAGTTTAGAGGGGAGTTACATTTATGTTTCTTTTAAAGGGGTATTTTTCATTATTGTATTGATGTGTTAATTGTATTACTTTGCATATAGTTTAGTATGGTGGGATTTTGTATTGATTATTGTAGTAGGCAGGTGAGGCTGTGAAAAGTGTGAGGAGAATTGAAAGAAAAGAGAGGGGCAGTTTGCTGTGAGGCTGCACTGTTAATTTTTGTTGGTCTTCTGGTTTTTTTTTTTAAGTCCTAGGATGTTTCTGTTCTGTAAAGTTCTTCTTTTGTAAATAAATTTCATTTTTTGAGCTCTACTCCAGCCTGACCAATCTGCTTGCTCCGAAAACATCCAGTTTTTACAATACAATAGCCAATATAGATCAATAAATAGAAAATAGGAAAATGCTTCTATTTACAGAGCACTGTGTGTCCTGCTGCTCTGGTGGCATTTGAGAGAAAGCAACAACATGGAACCCAACCAAAATAACAAAGGCGTAAATGGAAAATAATTTGTGGATATTAATGTACTTCCCTGTTAGAACTGCATCTTTTAGAAACACACTCTGGTATGTTCTTAAACCTATCCTTGGACTGCTTCCACCACATCTCCACGTCTTCACAAAATAAATATTACGTTCAGTAGATATTCTGTCCTCTTTTTATATATGCTGGCTCTATTACTTTTGTCTGAACTGTTGAATCTACATGTTCCAGCTGCTTTTAGAGGGCTCTAGCTCTGAAAAGAAAAGGAGACAGGGCCTTTGCCATTGTCACACTCTTAACACTCTTTTTACTGGTTGAGTTAGACTTTACGTTTACGTTCCAAAAATAACCCGCAATAGGCGAAATCCGCAAAGTAGTCAGCTTTATTTTTTACAATTATTATATATGTTTTAAGGCTGTAAAACCCCTCACCACACACTTTATACACTTTTCTCAGACAGGCATTAACATTTTCTCACATTTCTCTCTTGTTTAAACACTCTCAAAGTTCAAACCTTAGCATCTTCCTCTGACTTTTGGGTGCGACCGCAGGTGCCTTTGTCGGTGCAGAACGTTTCGTCGACATTGTGGGTTTTGTCGGGGAGAAAACTTGCAAACATACAGCACTTCAGAGTAACACTGCTAGTGATCGAACATTTATGTAAATATTGCAAGCCCAACACATTCTGTACTGTACAGGAGACACGGCACGGAGGAGATTGATTGACAATGGTCTACAGTCCCTTAGCCAATCAGGAGGCAGAACACAATGCGCGAGTTCTCCCTTAGCCAATCAGGACGCAGAACACAATGCGCGTTCATACGCTGTAAAAAAAAAAAAAGCATGCAAAATGGCACTAAAAAAATCCGCAAAACAGCAAATCCGCGAAAGGTGAACCACGTTATAGCGAGGGACAACTGTACTGCTGTTTTACTTTGTCTTTTATTTGATTTTATAGTATTTTCTTTATTGCATTATTGCATTATCTTTATGTCTCCACTGCACTTGAGCCAGCAGTTTGTTTTAAAGTAAAGCTTTTACTTTAATGCACACATGTCAAACTCAAGGCCCGGGGGCCAAATGCGGCCCTTTGCACTGTTTTATGTGGCCCTTCAATACATTTAGTAGTTTACATTTTTGGCACTAGGCTAAATTCAAACAGGTTTTAGATAGATTTGAACAGGTTTTAGATGGTTTTGATTTTTGCTACAAAGATTAAACTACCACTACCTATTACAACCTGTTTAAATCCAACTAAATCCTGTCCAAATATGACTAAAACCTGTTCAAATCTGTCTAAATCCTGTTCAAATCCACCAAAATCCTATTCAAATCCAACTAAAATCAGTTCAAATCCAACTAAAACCTGTCCAAATCTGACTAAAATCTGTTCAAATCCAATTAAAACCTGTTCAGGATACAATCTCTCAAAATTTAATCTCCATCTTTGGCCCCTGGAAGGATTATTATTGACTATTGCGGCCCCTCACCACTTTAAGTTTGACACCTCTGCTTTAATGGATAATAGTCAGTATGGCCCCACTATTTTTTATTTCTACAACACAGCTTTAATTGAACAACCAAAAGTCAAGAAAAGAATGTGAAGTCTTTCTTCTCGGTCTCATACTTTTTACGTTATACATGTCTTTTTTCTTGGTTGTTTTGTCAAAGAAGCCTGTTGCTTTCCGTGTAAATTTCGATTGAATGAATTTTAAAGCGTGTCTTTCCTCGATCGTGTAAAATGAAGTCAAGAAGTGTTATACCGTAACACTCAGGCTTACAGTATAATAAAGTGTCTTGTTCAGATAATTATTGCTAACTTTGAAGTGGATACAGAGTGCATCCACAGAGAGTTTATGAATATTTGATAAAGCAAGTGTTTTTTTAACCCGATTGTTATTAGAGCTTGTTCAGAGAGGCTTCATTTGTGGCATCATAAAAGTGTATCCACATCCAGCAGCAGAGATCCACAACGGTCTTTTTCTCTTTCATTGAAATTCTGTGTGTTGTGTCTCATGAAAGAAAAGCACTGGTGCGTGATGCAATATTAAAATGAGTTTCTGAAGTTGTAACAGCTCGGAGGATGCCACTGCTCATAACACTCATTATACTGTATAGTCTGTTCAAACGAGGGGGTGAATAGTTTATGTCTGGGAGTCTCCACAGAACTTTAGACTTTTGTGAATGAGCTTTAATAATAGACTAAGTAAGTTGTAGTGGCAAGTATTTCAAAAACATTGTAGTTGCCCGAAGTACTTTACATAAGCAAAAAGCATGGATGTATTATTAGAACAGGATAGCATATGAGTAAAAAAAAAAAAGAAAAAAAGATGGCCGCAGAGCTCAACAAAAAAGTTTCTGGCTACCTAGTTTATTTCAGCCTTATGCAGGGGTAATATTATTATAGATCATAAAGATATAAATGACCATTTTAGATGTTTTTATTCACTCTATAAATCTAAAAATAATATAAAACAGCAAGCTTTGGACTCCTTTTTTCTAACAAATGCAACTACCTAATTTAGACCGAGAAAAAAAGATATGCTTGAGGTTCCCATTTCAGAAGTCCTGGATACCATTAAATTTCTATCCAATGGGAAAGCTCCAGGTGAAGATGGATGTGCTTTTCAAAAGAAATTGCCCCTTTGCTAACCATTCTTTATCATGACATTATTAAAAAACATTCTATGCCAATCACTGTGAAAGGCAATTATATATACCATTGATACCAAAACTGTAAAAAGTCCATTTGGATGTTAACAATTACCCTTAATCCTCCTCAATAGTGATTACAAAATTTTTGCAAAAATATTGGCAAAACGATTGGAAAAAATAGTTGCAAATTTAATAAATTTAGATCAAGTAGGCCTCATTTCCCGACGCCTGCTGTCAAATAACATGGAGGCTCTCTTCAGCATCCAGTAATCACAGTGTCACTGGATGTGCAGAAAGCTTTTGATCGAATTGAAGGGAAATACATGTTTTACACCCTGTCACAATATGGCTTTGGTCCAAACTGTCTACAGTGGATAAGAGCACTTTATCAGAACCCAGTGTCATCAGTTAAAAGCAATATTATAACACTTGCATCCTATCAGCTCTTTCGCTCCACTAGACAAGGCTGCCCCTTGTCCCCAATATTGTTTATTTTAGCGCTAGAACCTTTAGCATGTATGATTCGCATGAATAAAGACAGGGGTTACAATAGGCAACAACAATGTCAAATTAAGTATGCATACAGATGATGTCTTATTGGCTCTATCCCAGCCATCACAATCTATTCCAAAAATGTTGGCTGCATATCAGGATACAAAATCAGACCAAAAGTGAAGCAATACCTCTAAATCACTAAACATATAAACCAGATCTTGGTGCAGCCCCTTCTTATGGAAAAAGGATGGTATGAAATATTTGGGGATAAAAATTGGTATGGCAGTAAATGAAATTTTTGCGCAAAATTCACAATTCTTAGTCTATTCAATAAAGGAAGATCTTAAAAGATGGTCAAACTTGCCTTTGTCTTAAATGGGAAGAACTGAGGTGCTATAAATGAACATCTTCCCAAGAATACATTTTTTAATATCTGTATCTCTAAACATATCAATGTCTTGGTGCAAGGATATAAAAATGTTCTGCTCCTTTGTATGGAGGAAACCTAAAATCAGTATTAAAAAATCATTCATATCATTAAGAAAAGACCAAGGAGGCCTTGGTGTCCAAAATATATATTTGTACTATCTTGCATTCAATACCAGGTGTGCTTTGGTTTGGGGATGTAAAGGTAACAGAGTAAAAGTAGGTGGGATTGGCTGGAGGAACATATAATAAAGGAAAAAACATAATCTATCTCACTATTATCATTATGGCATTACTCTTTACCACCTGCCAAGTTAGATATGACACAACATGGCATTTGCAGAAAACAACATAATATGTAGGAAATAAAAAAAAAAAAAATTGAATATATAACATTGGGGTATTTTGGTCTTTTGAGGATCTCTGTAAAAAGTAGAATTTAAGATCAAATATCTTCCTGCAGTATACTAGTATCCATTTTCTCATATTTCAACTACAACATTGATGTGGATAACAATCTATTTAGCAGAAGACAGAGGAACTGTTTCTAAATTGTACAAAATGCTTTCTTGCCCTGCTAACATTCTGAATTTGCAGACACAAATGCACTGGGAACAAGATCTAGGACATCCAATTAATGCATTAGACTGGTTTGGAATAATGAGAAGCATAATTAAAAGTTCAAAATCTGTTAGATTCAGAATAATACAACTTAAAATCCTTCACAGAGCATATGTTACTCCAGTCAAAGTAAAACAAATTGGAACACTTGTGGTCAGTAAGGTACCTTGATCCACATGTTGTGGCATTGTCCCAAAGTCAAACATTTTTGAGGCCAAGTTAAAATTGTTTCTACATCATTAAACGTGGATCTCTTTCCATGTCTAGCTACTTGTTTGTTGGGACATAGGCATGCTCAGTGTTTTCCTAAAAAAGATCATGAGATAATAGACCTCACTTTCCTTGCGGCTAAATGATTACTAAATGATTATTAATAATTACTTAACTGAAAAAATCTGCAAATCTATTATTTCTTAGGTATGGAGCAAGTGAGAAATAAATTGGACAGTCATGGTTTGAATCTTAACTGGGAGTCAGTTTGGAGTGAGGTTCTATTTTAGGATTTGCTGCTGAGTAGTCCACATTAAATAGTAGCAATAGTAGGTATGTATGTATATGTATGCCTAGGTATGTGTAAATATAAGTATATAAATATAGTGAGTATATATATATATATATATATATATATATATACACACACACACACACACATACAGTAGTCCCTCGTTTATCGCGGGGGTTACGTTCCAAAAATAACCCGCAAATCTGCGAAGTAGTCAGCTTTATTTTTTACAATTATTATATATGTTTTAAGGCTGTAAAACCCCTCACCACACACTTTATACACTTTTCTCAGACAGACATTAACATTTTCTCACATTTCTCTCTTGTTTAAACACTCTCAAAGTTCAAACCTTAGCATCTTCCTCTGTCTTTTGGGTGCGACCGCAGGTGCCTTTGTCGGTGCAGAACGTTTCGTCGACATTGTGGGTTTTGTCGGGGAGAAAACTTGCAAACATACAGCACTTCAGAGTCACACTGTTAGTGATCGAACATTTATGTAAATTTGGCAAGCCGAATGTATTCTGTACTGTACAGGAGACACGGCACGGAGGAGATTGATTGACAATGGTCTACAGTCGCGCGAGTTCTCCCTTAGCCAATCAGGACGCAGAACACAATGCGCGTACATACGCTGTAAAAAAAAAAAAGCATGCAAAATTACACTAACTGCGTTATAGTGAGGG
Source organism: Rhyacichthys aspro (assembly GCA_036850595.1). NCBI lineage: Eukaryota > Metazoa > Chordata > Actinopteri > Gobiiformes > Rhyacichthyidae > Rhyacichthys > Rhyacichthys aspro. Next base: position 45,632 of record JAWCTZ010000097.1, on the reverse strand, counting down.
ACAACTGTATATATATATTTTCTGTTTGTGTAAAGTTTCTCTCTTTTGATTGTTAGTCACAATGTGTTCTTGTGTTTGGCTGTGTTCTGTGTCCGCTTCTTTCTTTTTCTTTTCTTTTTTTTTAATCTCAGTTAAAATGTTTAATGCTAAAAAATTTTTTTAAAAAAAACCCCAACTAACAATTCACATTAGAAGCACAGAGACACTTAATAGTTCACCTTGTGTTTGTGAGAGCAGGGAACTTTTAAGAAGTGATATAAAACAGGCAGCAATGAGGCTGTCTTATCTCTAAAGGAAACATGTTCCAGAGTTTTTTAGCAGCAACTGAAAAAGTAAAATCCCCTTGGAATGTAATGTTTTCTCCAGTGAAGCTTGTCTGCTTCTTGTGATAAACAGTTACATTACAAGTGTTTTTTTTCACAAGTATAAAAAAAACCTTATGTGATGTACAGAGGTTAGAAATCTGCATGAAATATGTATTTGGTGTTTAAACAAATGTCACCTTGTATCAGTCAAGGAAATGTATTCAGTGAGGTACGTAGAGAAGGTAGAGCAGTGACTTTAAAAGGATGTAGGTTACAGGTAAGGTAGTTTAATGCTTTATCTTTGAAGGCTGACGAGGGTAAGTGTTGAGTCGAGTGGAGGAAGTGGAGCTGCCTGGATTGGAGGAGCTGGGTGGTGGTAAATTGCCGGAGATTGGTGAAAGAAGGTGAACAAAAAGCACACATAACAAGGAGTCCAAATCTCTAAGTGGAAATTTTATAACTGAAAATATTCTTAATAAGAAGCCGCAGACTTGTTATCACAGTAGGAGGTATGACGACCTGGAACTGGTGATGAGTGGGAGTTGAACCAGGGTCATAGTCAGCAGACGTGTGAAAAACTGGACGGCTCCACCCAGGTTAAGTAGAATATGCGTAAATAAAACACAAGGTGAGGAGGAGAAGAGAGTAGATTGTAAGAAAAGACAGGATCATCATGACATATGTGAATAAAATAATTTTAAACCTAATCTAAAACCACACTGAGAGCTAGTGGAGCAAAGCTAAAAGTGAGAGATGTTCTCTTGTTTGGAGCCAGTTAAAAGAAGAAACTGCATTTAGCGCCAACTGAAAGAGAGACAATAAGGTCAGGTGGACACAGAGCTTGCATTAGTGGACTACAGCCACTGGACTGCATTTTAAAATGCATGTCTACATTTAAAAACTATATAGCTATATGTAAATTTTAACAATATTTCTCGAGATTTTTCATTTTTTTTTTTTTTTTTTTTTAACACCACACTCCTTGACCTACTAATAAACTGCACCCATAAGAGACTTGGACCCACTTGCTTGTTGAACAGTACATTGAACTGCATGTAAACGCCTCACTCTGATTGGGGGGAGTTGTTCATGTTACTCTACATCATAATAAAACACCTGGATCATAAGATTCATTTTCAGACGATTGCTGCAGGTTGAAGGTCAGACACAGCTGTTTTTTTTTTTTTTTCGTCATAAAAGTTTTAAACAAGTTAGTCTGCCATAGCTTATGATGTGTTCATGTGCTTTCAGAAGGTGTCATTGCCAATTAAAGAGCCCATTTTTCTTAGTTTGTTGTGTTTTTTACTCAAGATTGCTACCGATGAAATTTATAACTCAAGCGATGGTTGCTGTATTCATAGTATAGATAGAGTATATAGAGTATGAACAAGTAAGGTTTAACATCATTTTCTCTTAAGGCTTAATGCTTCATACTAAGGCCACATAAATGCAGCATTTGTTGAGTTTGATTCTCTCTCACCATTTGTATATTAGAACTGGGGCACACAGTAACACAAGAGGTGCAGAAAGAGAAGACTACATTGTTCCACTCAGCAGGCGTGCATTTGGTCAGTTATCTTTTCTTTTAGAGCTGCCCATAAGTGGAACTCAGTACCTGTGAGCATCAGGGAAATGCCCACATTTTTCCCTGCCAAATAAACCAATAAATAAATAAATAAATATTTACTTGTCTGGGGTCCATTTTTGTCTGCCGTCCACTTGCCTCACAAACCTTGCTTGTGAGCAACAAGCATGTAGCATCTTCTCTACTAATAAAGACATGTGTAGGCCTATCTGTTTATACATGCATCATTATTATTTTGTGTAGAAAGAGACGTGCATGTATAGGTCAATTGGCAACTCTAAAGTATCCCTAGTGAATGAATGAGTGAATGGTTGTCTGTCAATGTTCATCTATAAGTGTCAGCTCTGCGACAAACTGGCCACTATCCAGATTGTACCCCGCCTAAGGCCCAAAGCTGCTGGGATAGGCTCTAGCCACCTACGACCCCAAAGGGACCAAGCGGTAGAAAATGAATGAATGAATAGTTTGAGCCTTAATATATGAGATTAAAAAGTTATACAATGTTGTTGACTTTAATAAAATTCAAGTGAAGCCAGACTCTACCATATTTGTTGCATTTAATTCCCAAATCTACCGATATCACTATAAGAAAAAAAGAGAGAATAATTTCACAGATAGATTTACAAAAAGCTCCGTGCTGAGTGAAGCTCTGACCCAGTTTCCGCTCGTACCTTGGTGAGTCACACACTCGTCGGCAGCACAATGCTCTCTGATTTCATTTCCCCTTCACCCGTTGTGGCTGATGATTGAAAGGATAATGGAGGGGCAGACACCTGTAATCACTGTGATTTCAGGAACAGGAAATTAATTTGTGACAGGATTTATTTGGCTCATCTGCTTTGTTGCTCAGTAGACTTCAGCGTTGCGTCTTCCGTTCTGGTATTTGTTAAAACAGACTTGTATTACTGTGTGTTCGTGGATTTTTGTAAAGTAATATTTGGATTAAGTTATTCTGTGCATCGGATATCGAACATGCAACATGCCATTGTGCGATAACTTTCATAAGATGGAGGCTGATGTCAATTTCCATCAGTCTGGAAATAACTGTCATGTGATTAGGCCACAGCAAGTTAAACCATTTGATACATACACTGAGCTTAAGCCTTGTTTCTACAGGAACAATACAATGTGGGTCGGGTCACTTTCCACTTTTGACGCCCAACTGTCAACAGAGAGTTAAAAAGACATGGAGTATGCACTGGACCAAAGAGAATTTACATAATACGAGTATAATACAATAATACAGTACAAGTATAATACAAGTGTTTTCTCAAATAAAATCTTGTTCTTGTGATAAACATATTCAAAGAAAGAATGAGAAAATACACTTTACAAAGCTATTAAGAATAGAATAAAGACATCCTTTTTTGTTTTTTTTTCACAATATGATTTCTCAGTTTGATGTCTTTGCATCGTTTGGGAGGGTTTTTTGTTAATTTTTTTTTTGTTTTGATTTTTGCTGTTTTCTTATATATTTTCTATATTTCAAAAGGTGAACTAAAGACGGGACATTGTTCAAGCCGTCTAAACGTGTCCTTAAGCCTTCTTTCTCAGCTTGCCTTCTAATTACATATACATAAATTTCTTTTGTAAGTGTTTTCCTTATGAGACTGTTCCGTCTTGGGTGATGCCCAAAAATTTGGTTTCACAAACCTGTTCAATGAAAAACAAAAATTTAATAAAGGATTTAACTTCATAGTATGTTTTAACTGGCCCAGATCATTTGAAAATGTATGAATTGTGCAAAACCACTTAACCACTAATTGCACTTCTCTCTTTTTTTTGGTGTTTCATTAATTTGCTATTTGTGTTGACATATACTTTGTGGATTCATCTGCACACACGTATATTTTTGCTTCCTTTAAAAGTGCATTGTGTCATTTGCTTCTTCATGGAAAAACGCAACAAAAATCAAAACCTAGAGGAAGTTCTGTTTCTTCATTTTCTTGGTTCTACAGGTGCCCAGAAGGGACAAACTGACTAATAAAGAAGAAGCTTACTCCTGTTTATTTTTGAGCACACATTCTTGAACAAAAAGATAAGACATTTATTATTTAAACTGATTGTTTCTACACCATCTGATATGTTCCACTGTGTTTCTTTTCCGACAATGATAATGTATCTGCTGAGCTACCATATTATTATATTCATACCATATTATTTTCCATAGGCGCTGAAGGATAGAGACTTGTGATTTGAAATGACAGTCTGCACTTTTACCCCCTGAGGATTGCAAAAACTACACTTCACATTTAACATAAGAAGAAGATCATTAATTAAAGTGGTGTACAGCAACGACCCAAGACGACTTCCCTAAGGCACCCCACAGCTTCTAACACTGATTTCTGTTTAATCTTACGTATATAACTGTATTTTTTTGAGAACTTATGACGTATTGAGCAATAAAAAATACCAACACTAGCTTTACTTGTATGTTATACAGCTTACTTCAGCTTTAAGCTCCCAGATTCTCAGTTTTTTCTATGACAACCCCATCTTCCCGGCTCTGGCCCCTTTCCTTCATCATCTATCACTCTTTCTTTCATTACCCTGCAGCCGCCCGGAGATCAAGTAATTACACTTCTTCAATGCAGCGGAGTGACACCTCATCGGCCCCGGAGCTCACCTCGGCGCGCTTTATTTATCCACTGTCAACCTCTGACCTTGTATCAATGTGTTCTGGCCACAGCAGCCACACACGCCTGTTATAAGAGTTGATCTTTGAGGTGAACTTTTCGATACGGTGTATTCACTGGGTCATGCCTCTGTTGTGAGGGGATTAAGGCCAGAGAGAGCATTTGGTGACAAATAACATATCAAGGACAATATATAAAGGCAATAGACCAGTTTTTAAGTCTGTTCTGGTTGTTGTGCTTCTTTTCCAAACTGTGGGTTATCACCAAGATATGGGTCATTGCACATTTTTATTCACTTTCAACACTTAAAAAATCTGGTAACATGTTTGTGATGAACTATGAGCATTTTGGAATAGTACTCTATGACACATGGCACATTTTCATTATCTCTGAGTTGTTTTTTTGGGTTGTTTTTTGACAAAACTGCTGCTAATAGTTTGTGTTATTCTTATATTGGTGTGCTTATGTGTAGGGCTGCTCAGTCACGAAAACATCTTGAATACTGACATAATGCTATGACTTTAAAGGTAAGCATGCCTACCTCATATCAAGAAGGTCATGGGTTCAATCTCAGGCCAGAGTCTTGAGTCTTGAGTCTATCTTCGCCAAGCTTCTTCCCATAGTCCAAAGACATGCACAAGTTGATTAATTAATTGCCCCTAGTAGGTGAGTGTCAGTGTATGTTTCCAACTGCCCTGCAACTAACAGGTGATTGTCAGACTCAAAGCTGCAGAAATTAGGCTCCAGACCCCCACGACCCTCAACAGATTGAGGAGTAGGAAGGGAATGTATGGATGAACTTATTATTCTGCACAGCATTGCACAGCATACATTTAATTGTATTCAGCAATATAAAGATACACTCTCTGGACTTACACTGGAGCTACTAAATTTTGTCACAGTTATTTTGGCACGTAAAATGTTATGGTCTGTGTTACATGCGCCTCGTGTGGAAACCAATGCAAACTCCTATTTGTAATAATAATATATTCAATTGGCTTTCTTTTGTTTTGTGGCTCCAGATTGGCTCGAGAGGCAAGCCTATAAAGCCTCAGCTTACAGAAGCCTCTCTCCTCCCTCTGCCAGCTGCAGACCCGACAAGCCACATCGTCTCTTCCTCTTTAGTTATAGTTGTAGTTCAGAGTCGGGAGAATCAGCTCTTTCATCAGTTATTCCCTTCTTCATTGCTGGGCTCCCCATCTCTCCTTTTTGGTTATTTTGTGAGAACATTTTGTGTTAAATAAATCATTGTTTCATTCCGTTGTCCATCATTTAGGTTATGCGTCCCTTTCACACCCTAGACCTGTTACCACAGGGACTGTAATAGTCTGAAACAGTTATAGTATGGAATATGTAAGGCATGAGTAAACAAAATGCATTGCTTAGATATGTGTAGTTCTTCAGTCTTACACCCTCTGAAAAGGAGCTGTGTTTTAGCCTTGTTGTTCTAGATTTACCATTTTACCAAGAATTGTGATTGTTGCCAAAACAATAAATCAGTCCTAGCGTCTATTAAACAAAATTACATAAATCCAGGTTGGCTACAACAATAAACTGTGCTCAGACCCAGGTCAGACTTGCAGCAGTTATATTATATATTCCTAGATATATAATTAAAATTTAAAAATTAAAAAAAGATTTTTTGGAATATTGACCTTAACAAGTCCCAGAAATCATAACATTCTCTAGAATAGGCTCTGCATTCAAAGCACTTGAATGACATGCATAACTACATAAATAGATTTTTTTGTAATTTTTTCAACAGCAAATGTCAAAGTGCTGAACAGGATAATTACCGTTTGTTTATCACTGCTTGAACTCATTTCAGATCAGGCCTGCAGCGTTTCAGTGCATGTGCCACTGCTGCTTTATTGTAATTATTAAAAATCAAACAGCAGGGAAGGACTTAACGCCGTGGCTTCTGTAAACTCACAGTGTGCCTCTGATGACATTGTCTTAATAACTTTCTGAATCAATGTGTAATTGCTCATTAAGACGTTAATTAGAGCACAATCAAGTGTCGCTAATTCAAAAGTCAGAAATGAAGGGCAGAGGATGGGGAGATATGTTTTATTTTTAGAAGAATCCTCAGCGCTGACAATCTGAGGTGCTGCGCTCACTGTAATCTTCAGGAAACTTGTGCTGTCCATCAAACAGAGGCCCATCAGCATCAGAGGGGAGCAGTCTAATAACAGATACAACACTGACCCCTTCTGGAGGCTGCAGAAGATGCTGCTACATATGTCATTATTATATCCTTGTGGGTTTACGTTCCGTGGCATCAGAAGGTGGAAATTGACTAGGTTTTATTCAAATTCAACAGTATTTTATCTAATGGGATTGGCAAATTATTATTGGAAAGGGTGCTTCGATTGGCTTTTGGTCAACATTGGAAAAATGGTTGCTAATAGAACAGAGAAAGGCCCAGTCCCAATTCTACCCCATTTCCTTTTGCGTGTTCAAGAGAGATGAACGGGCCCAAGCCACATTTGGATGAAGGGTGAGGGCTGCAAACCCCTCCAAACACACTTGAGTTGAAGGGGTAAGATAAATTTGCACGATAGATACATTTGTGGCAGTGAGAGAGGTGCAAAATGTAACAAATTTGATCAAAAAACATTTAAAATGATGATGTCCTGTTAAATGTTTCTTTAATCTTAAACTTGTACTATTTTTTTTCTCCTCAGAAAGTTTCAGAAAAATTGCTGTTTGCTAAAATTAGCGTCACATCAACAGGTTACAGTCCTATTTGCAGAACTTTTTATTAGCTAATGCATAACACCGCTAACTTTAAATATGAAATGATATAACATAAACGAACAGTCCTTTTGGTTTTTGGTGGTTGTATGTTCAGAGCAAAACTCAGGTCAAAATACTTGGCAAAAAACATTTCACACACTGTATAATAATGACATATATGCACAGATATAATATTAATCCTTATCGTAAATGTTATATATTACATTATACATTGTGAACGATAATATATTGTACAGCCTATATTACAAAGATTTGTTATTACATGGTATATTTTATAAACCTTATGTTATTATAGATCTTATTATACATCTTATATATACTTTGGAGGGCCAAGAAGGCACAGGAATATATATATATAGGTAATAATATATGGGAAGTTATAAATTACAGAATTGGGATTAGGCCAAAGTGTCTGTTCCAGCTCTGGCCACATTTGCTTACACAGAGAAACAGCACAAAGAACAAAAAGATAAACAAAGAAAAGGAAAGCAAAATGAAATGCAGTTAAATATTGGCTGTGCATTCACACCATGTTTATCAAGAGGATAAGAAATAATTGTAGGATCACATTGGTCTGATGCTCAACTAAGCTCAACACAGTTTTATGTAATGTGTTAGTATTTTTCTTAATAATTCAGAATAAATTAAATTGGGCAGTGGCACTAGTGGACAAAAAAATGCAGTTTCTGTGTTGATCTTTAAAGTGATTTTTTATCCAAATGGAAGGTTCAGATGTTTGTGTATTGTCCAATCCACTAAGTCAAAAACACAAAACTTCATTCAAATGTGAGTGTTCAAAACCATACCTACAAACAAAGCAACCAGGCTGCATATCTGATGACATTGTCTATAGTGGCACAAGTACAACAATGTAGAATGTGCCACTTTCAAGCTAATGACTCAAATACATGGATATGGGCCCTGCCAAGTAGAAGAATGGAGTCTGGTCAAGTTTGTGTTGCAAAGAGGTAAGTTGTTAGCATACATACATAGGCATCTACAAACCCAGAGAAATGGAGAGGGTTGCATCAGGAAGGGCATCCTGGCGTAAAAACAATACCAGACTAATTATGTGAACCACTAGATGATTTGCTGTGCCAACCCTTGAAGGGAGCACTAAAAAATAGTCTGTATGTAGCGTTTTATAAAGATATTCAGTAGAAATATAAAGACTTGTTATGGAGGTCTACCCTTGTGTAGACTGTTGGCTGTTGTCCATTTAGTGCTCATCAATACTCATCAAAGATAAACATGCGTTAAGGAAATACATTTTTTGTTTAGATTCATTGTATTTATTTATATTTATTCGAGTCTATGATCGTTCAAGGGAGCCATGAATGAGAAATGCATGTCCTTTGACCATTTTTACATTGTGCAAATGATGTAATTGTGTACAAACTCAGTGTTCCTCTGCTTTGTGTGACTCACTGAAGACTGCCCCAGTAGTCCAGTAGGGGGCAGGGTGGACACTGAGCGCAGAGGTTCAACGTCATCAAACTAAGAGTGAGAGCAAGTAAACAGAACTAGGACTGACCTTAAGCGACTACCTCAGTCATCAAGGGCTTTTCATGAGTATTTTTTTCTCCTGTTTGAATTCAGTGATTTTCCACTCAAACACTGACAGTCAGGGACAAGCAGTACAGCGCTTTAAGCTGAGGCTTTTAGCTAAATTAACAGCCAACATCTAACACCATTGTACATCTCAATCTCTGTGAACATGAGCCTCAATTGAATCTAATCTTTTTTGGGGGAAAAAATCGCTCTCTACATTATGTAACGTGAAGCCCTTTGGTGAATCTTCCGCCTGTAATCCTTCCAGGAAAAGAATGTGGAACCGAGCCCCACCTTCTTTAACAATCGCAGCGATTACTGAGGGTTGACACGTCCTCTGTCTTGTTGAGTTTAGCCAGGGTCATGTTCTCGGACACACTGAGGTCTAGTTCAAAAAGAGTCTTCCTGTTTCCAAGTAGAAGACCCCAGAAGCAAAAGTGGTGCTGACAAACAGCTCGTCCATGAGGCTGGACCTTGGACAGAAATGGACACATAATTAATAGTGTTTATGTTGGGAAGATGTTTGCAGGGGGATACCAAAGGGATGCAGAAAGTGTGGTGGTTTTTATCAGTATTTTATCTCAGGCATTTCTCAAACTCTGGTGAATCCAGCTCTGAGACAGTTTAGTGGAGCTACTCAAAGGAAGACTTTTGAACCAGGGTCAAAAGTGCAGTGAAATTACAGGCCTCAGTTCATCTGGGAGATAAGTAACAATATGTTGCTGAGATTTTTGTACTGCACAGATTTATATTAATTTAAAACATTTTGGAGTCATTACAGTTGAATAATCCAGTGTAACGGCAACAATGGGTTTAATCCGAGAAGATCGTAAATTCTTTTGCCGTCATATTGAGTTTTAGGAGTTATTGTATTTGAATAAAGTTAGACTAGATTACTAGCTATTATTGTATGTTGTTAACTCAAAACAAGGTGAGCTGCACTAGATCTAGTCCAGATATTAATAAGTTGCATTAGGAATTGTGAACTCATAAATCTTGTGTGAACCCAGCTGCTGTGCAAGGTAAATTAACAGTGTGTACTGAACGAAAAATGAGTGGGTCTCAGAAGACTTCATGTAGTAAATATGTAAACCAATGACAGTTAACACATTTAACACCTCATAAATCACATCTTAGACTTAACTTTGAGGCAGTTTAAATGTCAGTATATGTCTAATAAATAGAGCAAAAACCAACCAAGAAGTGTCAAAAGTAAGCAACCAGACTCTGACGGAATTCAGGTTTTTGAATCAGGGTACTCATTTCTGAGATTCTACAATTAAAACAGAAAGGGAGTGGAATTTTGTTTGTAGTTTTGATGTCACTGAAAAATTGCACTGACGCTAATAAGTAAGCTGCCTTTCCAGAAATCTGTCTGTTCTGCTCTGGACAGACTACAGACCTTACTCTGAACAGTTTACACAGATACTGCTCTTTCTTTCACTGAACTATTGACAGTAGAGTAACAGATAGATTATAAAACTAACTTTGTTTTTAGCATTATTGGGGAAATAATGATTGGTTACAGCTTAGAATTGTCTGGATCATATGCTTGGTTTTACACTAAATCTATTCACATTCTAAGCAAATATGAATAATTTTTGCTGCTGCCTTCTGCTCAAAGCCACTCATCATAGCTTATTAGCAACTCAATGCAAAACCCAATTAGACATTTTCAATTAAGAGGTTTGTAAGCTTGATATAAGCCTCAAAAGATGACTAAAACTAAATTACCCTAAAAATAGGACTACCCAAGTCCAGTTAATTATCAATCACACAAGCCAGCAGACTATAAAAGTGCCCTTTTTCCTGTTTCTCTTCCACTAGCATCATGCACTTAGCATTCTGCACTTAGCATTCTGTTTGTATTGTTGAAACTTACCTATGGACCATCCTTGAACCGTAGGGCAGTGGCCACTTTCTACTGACAAAACACTGGCCTATTCACCTATTCACAGAGTCAGGCCTGCATTTTCCTCTCTTATGTTTGTGATAAGATGTTTGCTGCTGCTTGTTGATACTGAGGTTCTTCCTGATCATCATCAAGCCAGAAATTAAGAAATAAATTTGCACAAAATAGATAGATGTACACTCACCATCATAGAACAGCTACAGTTTCCCTGAAGAGATGCTCTTGTCTATGAAACCATGTGGAGATGAATCAGATTAGCCTCAATACCACTGGGTGGTACGGTACAGGTCAGTACTGGATGGTTTGGTACGGTTATGTACGGTTACCAGATCATTACAAACCAAATGTGGGACAACAAGCCTATTTATGCAGGACAAAGCCAGACACCTTATAGAGCTGTGTTATCCAACATGTTATTATTATTATTAGACAAATGGACACTGGGAACGGAAAATTCCCTCTGACATAGCCCACAGAGAGTCTCCTCACACTTAGGTCTTACCTAAGAATAGTCTTTTTCCAGTCCTTATGGTAGCTTCAGGTCCTTTTTTAGCCGTAGTTTCAGTGTTTTCTTCAAAATAAGAGAAATTCTGTTTAGCAATTGGAGGCTTTTCACTCTGGACCATGAGCTGTTGTCAGTAGCAGAGTCACTGACAGGTTGACCTGCTCAGAGCTGGACCTGTCAATCAAACGGCACACTCCACTTGAATAAAGCTGATTGACTGGCAGCCCACATTGATGGTCTTTTCTACCTTGTTACTGCTGGACATAAAGCATCTTGAATATCTACAGGCAATCGAAATGCGGGACATAGACTCAATTTGCGGGATGCGTGATTTCTGTTGTGCAGTCCCTCACAAAGTGGGACATCTAGTCAGCCGACAGGTAACCTCTGAAGAGGCGTGTTTCCACTCTGCTGGGTCCAGAAGAGGTCTGCTGTGTAAACAATAATGTCATTGAAGTGCTCAAAAGTCACATCTCTATTTAAGATATTAACTGTATATGAAGCAGACTTTTAGAAACTTGGAAGCATTGTCAAAATTTAATATAAAGAGAGTAAATATAGCCTTTTGGCTGGATGTATTTTACTGCAGTAAACATTAAACATTTTCCAGTTTGTTCTCAGCTTTCTGAACATTAAATTGATGGAGCTGTGACATTTTCCTGTAACTTATGGACTCAATATTTGAGGTCGCAGCCTTGTGTTTAAAGCAGTTACCTACTAACCATGTTTTTGTACATTCTAAAGAGGAGTGAGGTAGAGCTGTCCAAAGGAATGCACTATAAATGCAATAAATAAGCTCTGTTCGGAGAAAGTCTCATGTATAAACAATAGTTGAAAGTTTTCCACCTTTACAGCCAGCTCACCAGAGGAGCTATTAATATTAATGATGACGGCCTTTTCACTTTTTATTTTGACACTTCAAATACCAGAAGGCATGATTATTCACACCATCAGTGCAAAGTGGACTAAGGTGAGCTAATAAGAACCAAAGCTGTAAACTTGGCAGAGGTTGGATGTGTCGTCCTGATATTGTGACAACTGTCTAATCCTGGTGTGTAACAGTGCTCCTGGTCTCTCTCAGTATCACACACAGGCTGTTTAAAGCACAGCGTCATTGACAAAGTCACTGGAGTTCATTGGCCCCAAACACAGGGGCCTGGAGTGACTTGACTCTGGAGGCTGCTGCTGGGGCCTCTGTTTGACTCTGTACAGTCCACACGAAGAGAGCTCCAGCATGTTTATGTTAGCAAAAAGCAACAGTTTTATCAGCCGTTGGATCACACGTCTGTTTATCATAACTATCAGATGGAAGCCCCTCACTTCATGGACCAACAGTTGTGATATACTCCAGTCAGCAGCATTACGCTAATATAAATACATGAGCTAAAAACATAGGGAAATGATTACTATTGAAATTCCATTAGTCAACTTTTTTCAACTTGAAGTTTTCTTTAAATGTAATTTTTAAAGTTAATATTCTTAAGTAAAGTCTGATGCAGATTTGCAGGACACGTGCAGGTAGTTAAAAATATATGTTATAATACAAAAGGTAAACCTCTGATCTTGTATTTTCTATTGTTTCTAAAATGGTTTGCTGGATGCAGAATTGGCTTGCAGAAGAGATGTGGACACAGATTATTGTGTACTTATTGGGAGTTTCCATTGCACAGCACAAAACGGGAAACGGATTGTTTAAATGAAACTTACAAAATGAGTTCAAGAAAATAAAACGGCACAGCACACAGGCTGAGGCACACAGTGCTTATTCACATGTCCTCCACAAAAGAAGAAAGAAAAAAACAAGCATGTTATTTTATTAAAAGAGTTGCTGACAGAATTATAGTTGTAGACCACTCCCTGGCACAAAAAATTAAATTAGTACTTGATTTAAAATTGTGCAGCTTACTGAATCTGTGTTTTTTGACATAACATTTTTTGAATATGAACACTTGTTTTAACAGGTCAACTTTAGGAGTTACCGAGATCTGAAGGAATAGTTTTGTGATAAAACATTTCAACAACACTCTAAGTGTTGTTTTCTTGCACTCACTACAAGAACAAACAGTAAAACTTTCCAAAAAATGTGTGTACGCCCAGCTGCCACAGATTAACGTTTGAAATATGAATTATTTGATGGTTATCTACGTTTCGGAGCTCAGGACCCCTCCTAAATACAAACTTAATGTACAGTGTATACTCGGTGGATACATAAACATTTTGATCACTGTCATTAGCAACAGATTACCTTCATTGGTTTAACATAGCTGCTCTTATAAATACATATGTGCTTTATGATCGCATTTATTCTTGTGTGACAGAAATGTTGTGGACATGGCTGTGGCTGTCCCGTGTTTAGACTGGTGCTGAGTGTGTGTTTGGGAGAATGTAAATGAATGATAAATCTGGAGTGCTGTGCTGACAACATACCCCTCTCAGTTTTCCTTTTCTCCAGAGACCATTCCACAAAACAAGGGAGAGTTTACAGCTATGTTTACTGCAGATAAATACTAAGTAAAATTTTTATATGCTTTGTATCACTGGTGTCAAACAGGCAGAACTAAAGAAACTTTGATCCGGACTCCAATACATTTTCCATAATTACTAGCGTATTTGTGGAAAATATATTTTTTAACTGGCACTCCTAGGACAGCTATGTATACAGGCAGGACACTAAACCAACGATAACCGGTAGGTTCAAAATGCTTGGCTAAGATATATAAATGAGTTTATCTAACTCTTTAACTTTATTTTATCCAAAAAATATAGCTCCTAGGCCCTGAGTGAAAGCTGAATGACACAACTTTGTACTGCAGTCCGGGCTGCTGTTATAATCACAGAATTAAACCAAGACTGAACCAGCACTGGACAGTTATCATGACAGGAATTAAAATAATCTAGCTGACGTCAAATAATGTGATAAGTTGTGAATTTGTCTACTTTATTCTGTCTTACGTTACTTGACTGCTTTGTCATGTATATTTGACCTTATTTAGACTAACAAACAATGTGAGTCATTACTTCAGATATTTGCCATTACTTTAGGATTACTTCAGATTAATTTAATAAATTTAGTGTCTATTTTATTGGTCTCTAATTAGACTGTGCTACTGCTTAATAAACATCACAACACAAATGATTATTTAAGTGACTAATAAATATACGGCCTATTATTATTTTGGACTCTTGTGGCAGTGGATCATTTATCTTCATTTTATGACTTTAAGTACAATGTGTAAATAAAATGCAAAAACCTCTTAAAAGTAAAAACTCTATATTTGGTTTCATACTTTAAATTTACACTACAATGTTTAATATAAAAACAGATTATGAATTTCTGTATTAGTGTAACATCACTAGTATTATAACGTAGCTTAAGTGCTTATGATCTACTTTGCTTAGTAACCTAAGGAACTTAAAAACTAACAAAACAATGCCCTTAACCCCTTCACTGCCTTTGTTGCAGGTTATTTTCAAAAAGGAGCACAAATTAATAACAGAGAGACTGACAAACTGGACAAACATAGGTATACTTCAGTCAGGAAAGCAATCCCAGAGCACACAACACACATGAGCACCTGAAAGTTTTGACGCTGCGTTTACAAACCAGAAGGACAATAGACCAAACTGAAAGGACACTATTGGAGGCTGAGGCTAAGAGGCACTGAAGAGATGTCCTGACTCACTCAATCTCCATCACACAATCTCTAACTGAGATAAATGAGAGGTTCATCAAACATGTTACACCAGCAAAATAATAATCTTAAAAGAGGTGGAGCTTCTTGCTAAATTTGATCCTGTTATGAAGCAGCACATTGAGCATCTGGACAGTGGGCAGTTCAGTGATTCCAACTATCTCGGAAATATAATCCAAAGTGATTGCTCAAGCCGTGCAGTGTGGTGACTGAGATTCAACAGTCCAAATATTCTATCATTTTGGACTGTACCATGTGGGGCACATTCGCTAAACTCACTAAAAGCTTCAACAGATGCCATCAGCTACTTAAGAGGTCTTTAGAAACTGTACAGCCTTCTTCCATCAGCCCCTCAAACATGGACAATCTTGAAGGAACGCAATGACTGTTGCACTGAAGACTTGGAGTGACACATTGTGGGAGAGCCTTATTAACAGCATAGAGGCTGTGTCGTACTAGGCCTCTAACATAAGGGAAGCATGGAGGTAGATCTTCTGACCAAGGTTGAAGCCTAAAGTTTGGCAGAAGAGGTTTTATCATACTAATTTCATATTTGCAGAGTAGTATGGTATGAGATTCTAAACCATGTGAACCACATTAGCAAGCTCCTGCAATCTGCCACAGTGCAGCTTGATGTGGCAGTTGATCTCCTCACTAAGGCAAAAACATCTCTGACTATTTACAGAGAAACTGGCTTTGCTTCAGCCCAGGCCTCTGCTAAAAACATGTGTGAAGAAATTAATGTGGAGGCTGTTCTGAAAGAAAAAAGACAAAAAAGAAGCACAAAAACTTTTAAGCACTGGGGGTAAAAGTGGCATTGATGGAAAGGAGCTGGCTGTGGAGATAAAAAAAAAACTTATCAAGCTTGCCTTCTGATGATATGACTGCTCTAGAGTTTGTCACTTTTAGAGACTGTGTCCTCAGCAGAGAGGAGCTTCTCAAAGCTGAAGCACATTGTTAGTTCATCCATGGGACAGGATCAGCTCGCTGGACTTGCCATAATCACCATCAACCATGAGATGGGAAAGCAGTTCTCATATGAGGGCATCATTGATTAGCCTGGCCAGCCAGACGGCTTTCTCATTGTATTACATACAGAGAAAGTCAGTCCGGGATTGCGGGGTTTAAACAGGATTTCAAGGCGGGACCATGGGCAAAACTAACACTCACTGAGTAAACCAAGCAGAGAAACCACGGATGTGATGTAAGGAAAGTGAAACCGATTCTAGTTTCACCAGCGTGGCTCGAGAGAGAAGATGCTTCGGTTATGGTGAATGACTTCTGTTTTTTTGTCAGAAAAATCTGAGGACACAGGGTGTAATATCAAGTTCAGTGCTTATTTCGACCTAAACCTGTGTACTGTATGGTTGAAAAAATTCTTGCGTTAAACAAAATCCCGCCTCCCTCGCTACGATTGGTCGGAAGAAAGAGCCGGAGCAGAAATCAGGGACAGATTGGACAATCCCAGACTGACTTTCCCTGTTTGTAATACAATGAGAAAGTTGTCTGGCTAGCCAGGCTAATCATTGATCACTTCGCTAGTAAAAAACAAAAACAAAAAAAAACAGGTAGCAGACATTTTGAGGATAATACACTGTGACTGTGATGTTAAATATAAGTGTGAGGTTAATAATTTTGAGAATATTGTTTGTTAGATTAGTCCATTACAAATGTTATCGTCTCAGCCTTTATACTTTTCTATGTTAACTTCGGTAAACACCTGTAGGAAGTGATAGATGGAGTCAAAGATTTCAGCAGAAGAGAAGAACAACAACAAACATGGTGACACTGGATGAACGTTTAACATGTTCAACATTTTCAAAAGTCTGCGTGCCATTTGAAGTTGTTGAAAATTGTTTATAACTTCTGACCAAGTCACACAGTAACTCTTCAAAGAGTTCCACCATTGTTTCCCGCTTTAAGTTCAGAGTAGAGCTCATCACTGCCCTCTCTGGCCACCACTGGTACAGCTCTCTTGGGCCGTTTCCACAAGCTTTGGGAAACCAACCAAAGTATGGACAAAATGAACACAGAATTTGGACTGAAAGCTTCGAATGTATTTTAATGCATGTCTAACTTATGAGCCTCTAAATGTTAGCATCTAGGGTTAACCAAGTTACAGAAAATCAATGATGTATTAGATGTGCTATCTACTGTTTATAAATCTTATTTGCTATTTGAGATATTGCTTTTCCATGTTGTTTATTACAGTTGATTTGACTTCAGACTCTGGGCCTGATTTACTAGGATCTCCCTTATAGTACCCTTTGTTTGTAAAACAATAGCAGTCTTCCATGATTGAGTGGTTTACATGTACCTCTCCAACATGTTCAATTTTGTCATGGTTTTAGCTCCCACTTACACTTGGCAGCTTTGATCATTTGGATTGCAGACGCTGAATGGAGTAATTTGCTTTCTGCTCTGTATGTTTGTACTAAAATACATTAAGACACAGAATTAAAAATCATATATGCATACACTTTATACCTGTGTGAGGTGCAAACCCGTGGTTTAGTAAATCAGTTAGCTTAAATTTTGCATAAGCTATCAAGCTAATATCAAAACAAGTATGGTATTCTGCTCCACCAACTGTAATGTTTGTTTAAACTGTTGCCCTTGTGAGAGTTTGAGTTTGATGTATTCAGTTGGTTTTAGTCGGTTCAGCCTTTGAAGCAACTGTTGTGGTACTGGACCATATAAATAAAATGAAATTGAAAAACTGATGTTTGAAAAATATTGTAGTCTGTGATCCCTGATCTGGTGCAGTTGTTAAGTGTGCGATCCTCAGTCTTTCAGTCGGCACAAAAAATCTACTGAAACCAGTCAGAGTAGATGACACTACAGCAAATATCATGTCAAAAACCTTAAAAGGAGCTAATGTCGGGTGTTCTTTCAGTTTCCAATAAAAAGATATAATTCTTGGAGAACACAGAATAACACAACGTCAAAATGTATATGTCTGACAAAAAAGAAAACCTGCTTAGGTGCACCTGTGTTCCTGAGCCTCAGGACGGTTTAAGAGAATTACTGGGTTGAGTCCTGTGTCACAGCCTTGTTAACCTGCTCAATGGTCACTGTTATGTCCTGCAACAGAATTATAGCTCTAGATGAAAACTGCCTGGAGCTTGTGAGTTTAGGAGAATGCAACATATGTGCAAAAACGGCCCATTCTTTCTTATGAACTTGAGTATACCCTGCTATTTACTCATGCTGCATGCATCTCTAATGAGTCAAACCAGGAAGTGTGCTGTTATGAGGGCCAAAGCCAAGGATGCCTCTGTTTGCTCAGGACCTTAGCCTCCATTAGTCACGTCAGGGGCCCCGTTTGTGTAATAAATGTTTCTATTTTAGACCCAGAATGTAAGCAGAAGAATGCAGATTACATTAGTGAATTACACAAATAGCATTCTTATGTTACTAGGAAAGGATCACTGACTCCCAGCCTCGGGACAGAAACGGACTCATTAATAGCCATAGCATCATTTTGCTCTTGAGCCAATGGAAGCTATAACTGAACCAAACAGAATACCAAATCTCAGCCACAGATGACCATATGCGGAGAAGCATCTATCTCCCTTGAAATGACCACAGAAGCCGGAATTCCAGCGCCACAAGTCCACATTCATGTATTTAAAAGTCCAAATTAGCTGTGGAATGATCTCCTGTTGAAATAAATGTTTAAATTGTATTTAAAGTTAGATCTGTACACATTCAGGTAGTGTGAACTGATTACCAACCCAACTGCAATCATGTGTTGCGAAAAGCCAATGAAAAAGAGAGGACAAAGGAAATAGCTCCAGAAGACAATGGAAAGTAGCGAGAGAGGAAGAGTGGTGACAAACCTTTGTGTGAGAGTTTGATGCGTTGATTTGGCTTTAGTTGGTTTGACAAATCCTGGATCCTCATAAGGCACAGTTTTCTAGTCGTCATACAAAAGTCTGCTGAAACCAGTCTGTTAGTGTGTACAGAGGTCCCTTGTTTTGTTCTAAAAATAACCCGCAATGGGCGAAATCCGCAAAGTAGTCAGCTTTATTTTTTACAATTATTATATATGTTTTAAGGCTGTAAAATCCCTCACCACACACTTTATACACTTTTCTCAGACAGGCATTAACATTTTCTCACATTTCTCTCTTGTTTAAACACTCTCAAAGTCAAAAGCATCTTCCTCTGTCTTTTGGGTGCGACCGCAGGTGCCTTTGTCGGTGCAGAACGTTTCGTCGACATTGTGGGTTTTGTCGGGGAGAAAACTTGCAAACATACAGCACTTCAGAGTCACACTGCTAGCAATCGAACATGTAAATTTGTCAAGCCGAACGCATTCTGTACTGTACAGAAGACACGGCACGGAGGAGATTGATTGACGATGGTCTACAGTCCCTTAGCCAATCAGGACGCAGAACACAATGCGCGTTCACACACTGTAAAAAAAAAGCATGAAACAAGGAAGCATCTTGCTGTAAGGCAGGAGTGTTAAACACACTTATTTCCAATTTAAGTCATTTCTGCCTTCACAAAAAAATATAACCTTAACCTTGGTATGGTGGAATAGATATAGTGTGTTACTTCAGCTGCAATATGTGGATATGTTGCATGAGTCCATTATTCATAAATGTCTAGGGTCTGGGGTGTATGGGGTCTAAGAGACTGTGCTCAAGCCCAAACCCAACCGGAAAAACTGTACAGCATAGTGTTTACTATTTTTAATCCAACTGTCATAGCATACATTATATCACAATGGTAAAAAGTACAATATACATGCCATGAATACTAATACTATTAATAATAATGTTGGCCCCCTTCCTGATTTCTAATTTTTTTTCTTTATATTTTTTACACTTCAATGTTTCAGACAATCAAACACATGTAAATATTAGACAAAGATAACACAAATAAACACAAAATGCAGTTTTTAAGTGATGATTTTATTTATTAAGGGAAAAAAACCTATCCAGACCTACCTAGCCCAGGGTGAAAAGGTAGTTGCCCCCTTAAGCTAATAACTGGTTGTGCCAGCCTCAGCAGCAATAAATGCAATCAAGCGAAAACAGGGAATGAGTCTTTCACGTCGCTGTGAAGGAATTTGGGCCCTTTCTTCTTTGCAGAATTGTTTTAATTCAGCCACATCAGAGGGTTTTTGAGCATGAACTGCCTTTTTTAGGTCATGCAACAACATCTCAATCGGATTTGAGTCCGGACTTTGACTAGGCCACTCCAAAACCTTCATTTTGTTTTTTTAATCCATTCAGAGAAGAACTTGGTTGGTGTGTTTTGGATCATTGTCCTACTGCAGAACCCAAGTGCTCTTCAGCTTGAGTTCATGAACTGGTGGCCAGACATTCTCCTTCAGGATTTTTTGTTAGAGAGCAAAATTCATGGTTCCATCAATCACAGCAAGTCGTCCAGGTCCTGAAGCAGCAAAGCAGCCCCAGACCATCACCCTACCACCATGGGGCATTTTGGTAGACTGGCCAGTCAGGTTCACCATTTCTCATTTTCTCCATTTGTGGATAATGGCTCTCACCTTGTTTGGATTGAGTCCCAAAGCTTTAGAAATGGCTCTGTAACCCTTTCCAGACTGATAGCTGTCAATTATTTTATTTCTCATCTGTTAATTCATGTTTTAAAAATCACCTAGTCACATAGGGCTAGGTAGGTTTGGTTGTTTTTTTTCCCATAAATAAATTAATTCAGGACTTCAAAACTGCATTTTGTGTTTCCTTGAGTTATCTTTGTTTGATGATCTGAAACATTTTAGTGTGACAAATTTGCAAAAAAATAAGAAATAAGGAAGGGGGCAAACATTTTTTCACGGCACTGTATTTATTATGGCTTGTTGACAACATCTTCCACATTATTACTAACTGCAGTTAACGCACCGTGTTTAATGCACTTTTACACAGTGACACTGCTCCAGACCCAGGATTTAGAATAGTTCTTTCTGGGGCCAATCCTTACATCCTTGAGAAGAGTTTTAGGGAACAGCAGCCTGCTTCTGCTGTTTAGTTTTATGACATACTTACATGCTGGTTCCTTTTATTTTTAGCCCAACCATTTGAGCTCCAAAATGTTTCATAATTTTTTTATTAATCTTGTCAAATTGTTATCCAATCTCTTGAGGCTCTGGTGATGTCTACTACCTCGACCTAATGCGGTTAGTAGAGACAGAGCGATGCTGCCTGGAGCTGCTGGTGTTGACCCACACAGACCTGTGGACAGGATGTTCCTGAGCGTCCCAAAGGCCTGTTTGTTTTTCCGGCTGAGAGCTGCGAGCTGCGAGCACTCCTCTTCTCCCTCCTCAGGACGACCATCACTCTGCCTCAACAAGAATGTAAACACACGTACGTATGTGCATGCTCTGAGTGTGCGGTACATGAGAGTATGGAGAAACAAATCAGAACATGTACACACACTGTCAGAAAGCCTAAAGCTAAACAATAAAAGCTGATGGATTGTCCTTTGCATGGATCATATTGTATTCTTTAATTAAATGATGCTGCAAAGTTTAGTAAAACTGATTTTTAAATGTCTCGAACAAGGTTTAAAGTTAAGTGTAGCTGGGTTGCTCCTTTAAAAAAATATATTTAGTGGAGTTGAATTAAGAGAAATTAATTGCAGTCTAATCAGTCTTGATATGTAATAGAAGCTAAATGTTCTAATTCATAATTTAGATAATTATTTTGCTTCTTTCCTCTCTTTTTTCAAATGCAAAAGTATTTCCACCAGATTGATGTTTTCATGCAGCGTTTCCACAGCCGCTGATGTCTTTATAGGCTCTTGACACCAGCTCACCTTTTACCAAGAAATGTTTGTACTTTTCTCCTGAAAATGGACAAATGTGCATCTCCCGAACATCAAGGGTACGGCCCACAGGCAACGCAGACCCAAACAGTTTATGCCCTGCGCTGCAACCTGTTTAACCTTCCGCATAGCACCTGTCCTGTCCACTAAACACTATCTGACCCATTAGCGAAGGATCGTAAACACGGTAGCGATGTGTTTACCTAATATGTGTAAGAGTCGGATCTGCTGCGTTCGCTGAGCGCAGCCCAACTCCGAGCTGGGATACGGCGTGATAATGGGGCTGACCTCTGGCTACTTTCACTCCCTGGATTAATGGCTATCTGTGCAGGCTAGTGTTAGGTCACTGTAACTGTGGGAAAACACTAGTGTTACATAATAATGTTACAAATGTAACTAAAGTATTTCCACTGACTTTGTCAAGGGCAAAGTTTTAACAGTAATACTCAGAGCCTAATTTTCTAAAGCTTGGCATTGGTAAAGCTTTAGTAAATTAGGCTACTCTAGATAGTACAACTCTCACAGGAACAAGATTAGTGCAAAGCTGATTTTTTTTTTTTTTTTTTTTGCTCCAGTGCCGTAATAAATATGTAAAATGGTACCTTAATGAATATGCAAAATAAATATGTAAAATAGGGTGTTCTCTAAAGAGTACAGAACATCCTCTAGGCTCTCCTGTCAGCTTCTGATGTGTCATAGAGCTGTGAAAGTGCAGGGAAAGGAGAGACTCATGCTGCATTCATCTAGTTCTCAGAAAATCTGAAAAGACAATGTATATAAACACTAAGTGTAAGTTAAACGAGTTTGGAAATGTGGCTGAAACACACAACCTTCTGACTCAACAGTTTAACCAGTATTCATTTGTGTAAGGACTGTCTAAATATAGTTTAGTATTGGATTACCAATTATTGGATTATTTGTTGTTCACCACATAAGACTGGCCTGAAATTATTTGAAAAGCACGAACTACAGCTAGAATTGAGAATCTAAATGCCAATGACTGACGTCTGATGTGAATCAGAATGGAGTCTGGACAAGTTTATTTAAAAGAGAGAACAGAAGGTAAATTGTTAGCATAACTTCGTCATTCAAAAGGCATTCAAAAAGGCACAAAGCCATTTAATACAGGTTTTAGCATGATTTTGTGCAGGCAGTCTTTGGTCATACAACTGGGAAACCGGTCATCTTTGATTTACAATTTATGACTATCAATTTAAAATAAATTATTAGATTTTCAGCTAAAATTTCATAGTGGGACAGTGGCTCAAGAAAAAAGCATAAGTAACAACACAAATCAGGGCAGGTATTGTGACAGGACCCTTAGATGCGCTGCTAACCCATGAGGCTACCATCTTTAACTGTTTACATCTGACAGATATTTGTCTTCACTTAAAGGGGCTATGTGTAGGATTTTAAGAATAAATAAGGCTTTTATTTGCCCAGAAGTCAGCCTGTCAATGCTGTGATGAGAGGGATGACATTTTAAGTATCCAACTTGGTTGCCTCTATAAGCCTGTAGCCTCATTTCACTGAGTAGTATTCGGGTCGGATTTCCCGCCAAATCGAGGCGGATGTGACGTCGTGCGCGTTCTCGTCTCCTTGGTCTTGGACTTTCCTGCGCGGCGGCCATGACAGTCAGCGGCATTAGTTCGTGTTAGTTTTGAGATGGACTCTGCAGACACAAAAAACCCCGAACGGCCCCCAGCAACACAGCACAACCCGGACACCGACACAAACTACACGCAAACATTAAAAAAACAAAGAACGTTTTATCGAGCGAGGACCGCAGACCCAAAGGGGAGTGTAACCGGCGCCGGAGGAAGACGAGCCAGAGTCGGCCGCGAGAGCGAAGAACTGCTCTGGGGACAAAACAGACCCAGAATCGGCTTTCTTTTCATTCAGAAGGTAAGACATCATCACTGACCATGTGAAATATCTTGTGATGCTTTGTTATTAGTTGTCTAATGCTAAATAACAATAGCATGCTTCCGAAACGGGATGCTAACTAGCTAACAGCAACGTCTCTAAACAAGTTTGTGTTTTGAATGGATTAAATACCTTCAGACCGTAACTTCGTTATGATCCTGACTCCCGAGGCTTATGAATCTGACAAATGTGCAGTCCTAGCTTTTCTTACTTATCGGCTGTCTTCACACAGCAGCTAATGCTAACTCTGTGTGGCATTTTTGAGTTACACTAACATTAGCTCGTTTGCTAAATAAACACCAGAAAACGCGAGCCATTACACTAACGTTACAACTGTCTGTTAGACCGAATGTAATTGTCATCACAGACGAGCTAAAGGTAACTCTACCACACGTCTTTCACTGGTTATCTCGTTATATTCATGTCATGATTATTTACAAGTCGGACTGTTTATTATAATGAAAATCACATCCGCTTGTCTCGGTTGTGATACACAGCACGGCACACAATAGAGCGTATATACAAATAAAGTAAACATATGTGG
Source organism: Rhyacichthys aspro (assembly GCA_036850595.1). Classification (NCBI taxonomy): domain Eukaryota; kingdom Metazoa; phylum Chordata; class Actinopteri; order Gobiiformes; family Rhyacichthyidae; genus Rhyacichthys; species Rhyacichthys aspro. Next base: position 21,415 of record JAWCTZ010000097.1, on the reverse strand, counting down.
TGGGATTAGCTGTGCTTGTGCATTTATTTGTATGTTAGGTAACTAATAATCAAATGGTAAGCTGGTTAGTAACATGGAGGTAATCGATCAATGAAAATGTAGTTATATTTTGTTTATTTGTTGAAAATACAGTGGCACTGTCAATAGTAATGCTGTTGTAAATATTGTATTTTCCTGTATTCTAACAATAGGTGAATTGTTTACAGCTATGAGAAAACAACAGTGGAAAACACCAAGAAAATAGACTGGATTGCCACACCATCCTGAATCAATAACTGCAGGATCTGACAGGTAAGTTTGTTTTCAGTTAGTATTTCAGATAAAAAATGAACTCAGATGTGATCATTCCTTGTAACTTAGACTCTAAATTCAATATATTTAGGCTCTGTGCTGAGGTGTACTGCACCACGTCAGCGCTGAGCACGAGTGGGCCCTCAGCAGATCCAGCATGCACCTCTGGATGTGGGACAAAGAGGTCATGGGCCTGATGACCCTCGGGCCCCTGGTCTCCTCCCTGGGGTTGTGTCCCCACCTACAGCTGAACTGGCCCAGACACTACTCTGCAGAGGACAGGTATGTCAGCCACATGTCCACAGTCCTTACCTGTCTCTCACAAGGAACCGTTATGTTCAGGTATCATGCACCAGTGGAGAAGACTAGCCTATTTTGTTATTTACATCATAATATCAAGATGCACTTATCTACAATGCTGTGGACATGTTTGTTACCTGTCAAACTTTATCTGTATTATCTATGTATTGTACGTTATAATAAAGTAAATAAATGTATGTCATGACTGTAAAAATGACACCAATGCTTATTATTCTCTCTCTCTTTCTTTAGAACATGACTTCAGCCTCAAAAACAAAGGGCAGCAATAAAAAGAGACAGTGCTCAAATACAGCAATTCCTTTACAATAAATATGTGCAGGAAAGAATCTATAAAAATGTATATTTATTTCTGCCTGTATATAAACACCATATAAAACTTTCAATTAATAAAACAAATGAAAGTATTTTTTTTAATCTAGTTTTCTGAAAATAAAATAAAATAAATAAAAACAGCTCCATGTGGTGGTCTGAGACGCCCTGTTGGATCCTCCTGCAGCATTTGTTTTCTAGATCTGTTGTCATGACTGGGCAGTTCAGGCAGGTGCACCGAGCTGGCTGACCCCTGTTGGGTTCGGCTGGTCCTGGTGTGGCTCTCTCCGGCACATCCAGAAAAAACCCCTCACAGACGAGTTCCATTCATCTGGAGCACTTCATCCTTCTCCGGAGACAGATGCTGCAGTCACTGATCTCCTGCACAGGAGCTTCAAACTCCAGAGCTGGAGTCCTGAGAAGAGAACAATAAAAATATATGACTTATTTGCTCTTTTATTGAGCCAAATTTCATGTTAGAGGTATTCTGAATGAACCAAGAGTAAAATAAACAAGGATAAGCTGAAATGATACAGTGGGGTTACATTTATGTTGTCTCAACCTAATGCAAGACCAAGTTAGTACAGTAGTGGTACCTAGAAACAAGCAAAACTCCTGTACTTAGTAATATGTATTTTGCTTTTCTCCAGAATAAATAAGAGGTCAGTGAGTGTTGTTTTGGTGCTTGTCACTGATGTTTTACACAAGGTTTAGGAACAGTGCAGCTGTTTAGACATTAGCTGATCAAATAAAAATGAAATGCTCTAATGTCTCGGAAAAATAACAGTAATAGTAACACATTATGTATCGTATCCCGTCTGATAGAGATAAGTTCACTAACTTTTGCCGTTATTCTGCTGAGACTCCTGTGTAAACACTGCAGGGTCTCGATGGAAACTACGTGAGCTAGTGCTAAAGCTAGCTATAGCTAAGCTAACGTTTGTCAACGCTTTTTGACAAACGTTACATACAGTCGATAATATAGCACACAGAGTTTGCTCTAACTACTGTATTGTGTTGAAAAACACTTTATAAAACATACTATTGTCAAACATTAGTCGTTCTCTTGCCTCTGTCTCAAGAGTTCACTCTCTGTGTCAGTCTCGAGAGTCAAGTATAGTTTAGTCTCAAATAAAGTTTGTCAAACTTTCAGAAGTGTAACTTCTCTTACCTCCTCCGTAAACATGACTCCAGTAAATCTCAGAGTCTGTGTTGAGTCTGTGATGAGTCTGTAAAAGAGTTTGCGTTGACGCTAATACTCCGGTTCCGTCGTGCTCGTACGAACGCGCGCGCGAGAGCGAGCACTACACTGACTGCAGTTCCTCTAACGGCCACAGGTGTCAGTAACTGGTAGAAATTTATGAAAGTTACACAATGGCCCTTTAATTTATTCTATATTGGTTTGTTAAAAAGCCCCCTGTTTAATTGTCTCTGTAAACATCACATCTGTATGAACCTTCTATTGATGCTGCAAACTCTGTCCGTGAATTAGTTGTTAATCAAAGCGTTTGAGGTAATAGTTAAGCTCTAACTGATGCCTGGAATGTGCTCCATACCACAGACTGCACTCATTATACATCTTTGAACATATTTGGCCATTCATCTATTTCATCTAAATGCCACACCAGCTCCATAAAGTACATCTTTATATACATTTTTATCCTGACAGAGAACTTTAAAACTGGATAATATTTCATTTAAATGTGCTATATAAAACGGTATGGCATGTATTTCTAAGTACAAGCTTTAGAAACGGCTGAACTGCACATGGAAAGTTCAAATGTGCACAAGTACTGTACTGACACAGTTCAGTGCCATCCACAAAGGTAATTTAAAGCTTTATTAAGATAAGATGATATATGTGAACACCATCCAGCAACATTATCTGGGACAAAGCTCAATCTGCGCAAAAAGAATTAAAATTTTTGATTCATCTGACCCTTTAACAGTTTTCCATTTTGCCTCAGTCCATTTGAGCCCACTTACTTTTCCACTTACTCATGTCTCAACTATTTAAAATATGTTGCTGCCGTCAAATTCAAAATAAGCTATTACTTTTAATGAAATGGTAAAATGTCTCACTTTGTTGTTTCTGTCCCATTGTGAATAAAGTTTTATGATATATGCAAATCATTGTGTTTTTACTTTTACATTTTACAGTTAATGTTTTCAGAATTCGGCTTGTACTTAAAATAATTGCTTCAACTCTACTTTTTCCATGTCATGCATCTGTGGGTTATATATATATATATTTTTATGCTAGATGAGTAATTGTCTCCAAAAAAGTTTGTGTGTTTTATCTGTTACCTGCTCTGCAAAAGGTTTAATGTTACATAGAGTTACTTTGTGTCTCATATAAGCGTCAGGATTATTTAATGTATATTTTTGATAAGTAATGTGTCACCATGGCGACATACGGTATTGTTTTACTGCCCAATCCATTCATCACCCATTCTTCCACATCCTCCTGCAAAACATATATATCATAAAATGGAATACTTTTATTTTTGGCCTATAGTAAAAACAAAATCAAAAGGCCCTGTATACGGTGGTGCATGTTCTTCTGTGCTGGACTAATATGGCTGTAAAAGTCTATGGCCCCAGCATGTGACTGTGCATATTTATACTGTATAAGGCCACATCCAGCGGATCTATGAAGCACAAATGTGTGAGACTCTGCAGTTTGTTTGACTTTCTTCCTGCCTGTGCGGTAATCGGCCACTAACTGAATCAAAGTGGGCCAAGAATGATACTGCAATGACTGCACACAGTAAGACAGACTACAGTAAGACTCTCTGTGGGTGTCACACAATACAATCCTTCAATAACATTTACCAGTCTCAAAGAATCTAGATCACTTCATTAGATCCATTGGATGCATAAAAAAAATCACTATGAAGTATTTTCCATCACACCTTAAAGCAGTGGTGTCCAACTCAAAGTGAGGGGTCGCTAGTTAATAACAAACCTTTCACAGGGCGAAGATGGTGACACTTTGGGAGTGTTTATTACATTTTGAATGGAGGGCTTAATCTTTGAGTCTTTAAAAAGTTATCTTTAACATTATTTTTCTTCCTTACAGGTTTTAGTTAAATTTGAGCAGGTTTCAGATGTATTTGAACAGGTTTTAGTTTGGATTTGAAAAGGTTTTAGTTGGATTTGAACAGGTTTTGGTAGATTTGAACAGGTTTTAGTTCGGATTTAAAAAGGTTTTAGTTGGATTTGAACAGGTTTTAGTTGGATTTGAACAGGTTTTGTTAGATTTGAACAGGTTTTGTTAGATTTGAACAGGTTTTAGTTGGATTTGAACAGGTTTTTGTTGGATTTGAACAGGTTTTGTTAGATTTGAACATTTTTGTTGGATTTGAACATGTTTTTGTTGGATTTGAACAGTTTTGTTGGATTTGAACAGGTTTTGTTGGATTTGAAAAGGTTTTAGTTGGATTTGAACAGGTTTTTGTTGGATTTGAACAGGTTTTTGTTGGATTTGAACAGGTATTGTTGGGTTTTAACAGGTTTTAGTTTGATTTTAACAAGTATTAGGAGGATTTGACAAGTTTTGTTGGATTTGAACAGGTTTTTGTTGGATTTGAACAGTTTTGTTGGATTTGAAAAGGTTTTAGTTGGATTTGAAAGGTTTTTGTCAGATTTGAAAAGGTTTTAGTCGGATTTGACAAGTTTTGATGGATTTGAACAGTGTTTTTTTTTTTTTTATCTTTCTAGCAAAAACTGGCTTATCCTACAAAACCTAGTGGCAAAAATATCCCCTGCTCAATTCATTGGAGGGCCCCATAAAACATTGCAAAGGGCCGCATTTGGCCCCTGGGCCTTGAGTTTGACAGGTGTAGGAGGTAAAGCTCCAATAACAAAAGCCTCTCTGGTCAAAAGACTTAACATCTAAACCATTAGCTGGGCACACTTGAACTCACATTAGCTCCTTAGAAGCCACTTGAGCGTCTCCCTGCTCAGGCTTTAAAGAAGAACTCCACAGCCTCACAACCCCGAGGACACATCTACACTAACCACTTTACCACCACTAAACCTGCCACACTTACAGATGAATGTGTCTTATATACCTAAGTGTACTCGGCTCCAGTCCTCCTTATAGCCTGTATTTATTAGATGCAGCTAACAGACGTATGGGCCCGTCACCGTGGTATTGTTTCATGGTTATGAAGTCAGAGAGAAATTCAATTTGACTTCTTCTTCTGTAAATCACGCTCCCAAATAGAGCAGTGGCTTTTACAGGTCAGAGACACAATAATACAGAATATATTTCCTCCAGAGTGGGTCCTGTCACGTCTGCAGCCGAGGGACATTTGGACGCTCTATCAGAGTGTAATAAAAACCAAGTTACAATAGCACATGATGCATCACTGTGGCAGGGGTTTTCTCCTTATTACTGCCTGCCCTCTGCATTTATCTGACTATTTCTGTTGCTTGCAGCTTTCATCTTGTGATAACTTAGCCTTTACCTCTATTTCACCAACAATCTCTCATGGAATAATGTAGAAATTCTATACAGTGTCAGACAGAATATTTGCAGCAGCTTTCTACTGGTTAGAAAATAGATCAGTGTTGCGCATAGGTGTCCAAACTTTTTTTCAAAGAGGGTTTGTTTACCGGTAGAGATATTTAAGACAAACATGTCCTCTGAAACAGTACACTAACTTTATTGTATTTTGTACAAATATGATTCAGCTAGGGACCAGTGTATTGGTCTGTTTTCTTTATTATTGTGGTGGAGCACATCACTCTCGCCATATGCCACCTGCATGGTGACAGAAAAGTTGAATTGAAGGTTTCTGTCCAGCTGAGGGTACTGTGTCAGTGAGATAGGCATCATTTTACCAATCTCATGTCTAAGACCCATCAACATGAGAGGGAGAATTTATATTTTTGAGCTAAAAGTTACATCGTGCTACTTTAAGCATTACTTATGTCATAATCAGGTGGATGTAAACAATGCATTTTATCATGGAAGCCGTATCATGGGCCGAATAAAACCTTACCTTGACTTGATACGATGTGATATTATAAATCTCTAGGGAGGTCAGCTAAATTAAACATTGAACAACACATAAACATAACATAAATATATTTGGAATAGTCTAAAATGGCATGGGCTTTACACAATGCGACGTTTCTCTGATTGGTTGTATGTTTTTCTAAGTGTGTTTCTCCAGAGGCAGTTTATTCTGCATATGTTGGGACTGCCTCCTGGATTCTGATTGGTTGCATGTCAAAGTAGTTGGAATTAGATTCGTGTCCATTTTTACTGTCTCCTGCAAATCCAACTCAAATTAACAGGGACCAGACTAATTCTCACTATAGAAAAGAAAAAGAAAACTCACATAAAGGCCAGCTGATCTGTGCCAAATTTGTCCTTTTGCCCCACAGTTGTCCTCCCTCCCCTGTTTACACTGGTCTGCAGCCAGTCAGATCTTGCTGTCAACCTGACTTCACGTCGTTGTAAAGCACTCTTTTATAGAAGCGCACTCACACTGGTCAGATGTGCGCTGGGATTCCCATGAACATCAAAGACTAATACATGAACACAAAGTCAAAATCAAATATGGGTGCTTCAGTTTTAAATACTTATACATGTGTGTGATGTGCATCTTAACATCCATAAGAAAAATGTGATATATTTATAATATGCCCTGTTTTTTTCTAGTGTTGGACCGAATTGAAGGTTCAATACATGCTGTTATTTTTGACTTGTCATGAAATTGACATTCCGAAAATTGCACATTCCAATATTTTCCATTTTAAAACTCTTAGGCTGGTAATTGCCATTAGTGTCACATGATTGTTGGCATGATGTAACATTTACTTTGCGCTCCCTGTTGTCGTACCTGTGTCTGGCCCCACTGCTGTCAGTTTACACTAGACTCCCATTAGTGTCATGCTCATGTTAAGTTATTGTGAGTGGAGTTAAGCAGAGGGAGGGCTCATTATCATCCTCAGTCACTCTACACATGGTTTGTACTGTTTGTAATTAGCAACAACAAGCTACTGTTACTGCTTGTTTTTGCTCACATGTCCAACATTAGTTTAGTGATGGTCCGGCTCTCCCTGGGCCTTATCTTGATTGGTCGGAGGCAGACGGGTGGGAGAGGCGCTGTGCTGGTGAGGAACCACAGACGCTCCTAGTTCACTCAGACAGTGGCAGCTGACAGCAAAACACCAAATCTTTACTGAAAGGATACCACGCTAACTAAAGACTGGCAGGTGCAAGTTTTGGAGTTACGAGTTTCATGTTGAAAGAACTCCTAATATGTTTTGATTTTGTGGAATAATGTGGAGTTTGTCGCTGGATGTTCTGTGGAGGATGAATCTGTGCGCTATGGTGAGTTATAACGTGGAAAGTATCAGAGAAGAGCTCTAGATGTAAGCACACATCATGACCACCCTGCTGCCAGCGCAGCACCCCTGGACCAGGATGCTTCTCCTGCTGCTCCTATGTCTGCTCCTCCATCAACAGGTAAATCATACAAATATAGAATTATAATAATACGCAGTTATTTGGATTGTAATTAAGTCAACGGGGTGTGGTGCATGCTGACAAAAGAAGTTCAATCAAGTAAGCATTTTCAATCCAGTTACCAAATATATACGAAAATGTGGCACAAAATATATGGTTAAAACTGAATTTGAAATACATGAAGATAAAAGAATGATTTAGATATTAATTGTTGGTAGAGAGGCCTGTCATTTGTTGTATTTTTGTTGTTTCGTTTCCAAATACTCTTGTCTTTACTTTTAACAATGACTCCTTTCTGCCTAAAGAACTATAGGTTCTTCTGTATGAATTTCCTCAATTATGTAATTAACAAGGTATTTAGAAGTGAACAATGTCAATGATGAAATATCATGAAAACATAATTATATGGAAACATATATGGAAATATAATTATGTATCTATCTAACGGTGATCATTTAATGTAGGGATAAAGAGACTGTTTAATACTTGCTTAATAATGTGTTAATATATATTATATATTCAGATACAGATACAAAAATACAAATATATTCTGGAGACTCTCAAATGTGTTGATATTCTGATTCTGATTTTTGAAAATGTTACACATGTACATTTGGGAGACTGAGTTGCATTCTCAATGATTTTGTCTATGAGGCACCATTGTGTTTACAGTTTCCCATAAAAGCAAGGACACCAAAAACAACATGCAGTAAATAATAGAGTCGCAGCCTCTCCCAGTGCAGACAGCGTTTAGGCAACATCCTCTCAGACCAGTATATAACCCTGTTTCACAAATGAAGCTGAACCCACTCAGAGTTTAAAACTTAACTCAGAGTTATCCTACTCAGATCAGTTTCCTGATTCAGAAACAGGTTTGAAGTAAGGTCAGTCAACTCTGAGTCAGTTCACTCTGAGTTTAAGAAAAGTCATTGTCAATGGAGCCAAGTATAGAGGAGTCACAAGGCAACCGTAATCAAACATGACATCAAGTTTAAAGTGTAGAGTACTAGCTACATAAATGAGTTAATACAAGTAAATGTTATTAATAAACAGTATGATTGAAATAGAATAAATAAAAACATACTAAATAATATTACTATTTATTTATTTATTTTGAATGGCATATGTTTTTGTAAATCTGGTAAATCTGACACTTGCATTACAGAGTTACTGTGTGGACCTTTTAACAACCTGAGACCGGGCCCCAGTGTTTGTGGTTTACATGTAATACTTTCTATGCAGTTAAACGGGGAGTATGTGATTTTTTTTCTTCTTTTTTTTATCCTTGTATGTTTGTTTGTTGTTTGTATCCTTGAAAAAAAGAACCGTTTAATTATCTAATAGCATATAGTAATCGGAAGCAATGTGAAACAGGGATACTTTGGAGAAAAATCACGTAATGTTTAACGAAGCAGACATAATTGCCGTCCTGATGCTGAAGTCAGAGCAAAAAGTTTATGGTCAGCTCTAAACTTCATGTACTGTATCAGTCTTTTGCAGAGGAAAAATTGGATCTGATTCCTTTTTTAATAAAAGAAAAGCAGGAGAGGTCAGAGTGGTGTCAGAGGCAGGGACAGCAAAAAGAAAATCAGGCAGTGCCACTTTAACAACCAATTTTTACATTTTTTTTTTTTAATTGTAAAATTTTCAGGATGAAGAAAATACAATGATAAAATTTGTCTCACAGTTTCATCTGTTCAGCGGTTATGTTTTGTCCATGTTCTGTGCCCCTACTGCCTCAAGAAACACCTTCGCTTTCATCATTTTGTTATTCAAGGTCAGACATAATCAAACACTTGAAGGTGTTAAGTTTATAGATAAAAGATGAACAGGTCTGATGAAAGGTGTTAAATTAAAAGTTGACTGATTTGTCATTTCAACACCATTTAGGGTTGCATTTTTGCACATTTATTGCACAAAATCTGTAAAATCTATTTTACAAAAAAGTTCACTTGATAACAACTGTGATAACTGAAGAGCCAGTATCTTTAAAGCAAATGGAATAAACGATGCATAAAATTTCTAATGTTTGGTTGGTTGCTGTTCTAAAAAGCCTGAAGACAGAAAAGGCTGATAAAAAAAAAGCCCCTTTCCAAGTTTAATAATAGTCTTCTTTTGTGATCCAGTGTTTTAGTAAAACACAAAAAGGACAGAGTGACTCAGACATTGAACAGCTGAAGAGTTTGTCACATTGGACAGAGTGTGTTCACCTGAAAGTGTCCTCTGTCATCATTCATGAGGCAGATCATGAGAACTCCAGCTGTAATCCGAGATACTCCGACTCCTGACAGTGATCAGGATGTGGTCACTTCATCAGGAAGAACTCATTTGCTCTTTTAAGGACAATTTATGATTATTAAGGATGACTCACCAGTTATGAAAGAACATTATTGTTGCTGTCAGATACAATAATTGTATCAGGACACAGAAAACATGTAAGCTGTGCCACATTAGAAAAGCTCGATTAACTTCAGACAGTAAAAAAGTGGACACCTCCACCCTGTGGCTACATGCAAATACTACAAATTAAGCCCCACTACAATTCCCATGAGTCTTGACAATTATTCCACATTGTTTGTAATATGCAGCTTGTTATTTATCATTATCATTATTATTTATTTATTATAGTTGTGTTACATTTAAAGGTAAGAGCGTCACTGCTGGAGAGTCTGATCACCAAACGGACTGAATACTGGGAGAACTGCAGCAGGACTCTGGCAACCACCACACTCTCAAATACTGGTGAGGCTTTATCTTCTTAAAGTTGAGGAAGGCATTGGCAGGACTCAACGGCCCAGTGTCTTTTCATTCAGCAGCAATTTATCATTCAACATGGACATTTACCATTTAATACCGAGGTCTTCAACAGTGGGAGCCCCATGGAGCAAACTGCTGGACTTACTCACTAACATATTTACATTACTGAGGTTTGACAAATAGCTAGTGCTGTAAAATGCATTTCATTCCTTTTAATGTAAAAACAGTACCTAAACCAATCAACTGGATTGTTAAAGATAATGTCTTCCTCCTGAGGATGATTTCTCTTCCCTTTGATGTCAATGCTGACCTAGTAGCACCACAATAATCGTAAATAAAATGAAATAAATTTACCCTCTCTTTAGTTGATATCGCACCTCTACACAATGGTTAAAGAGCTGGTCTCATTTTATTTGGACAAGACTACTCATTACAATAAAATGTACAAGGCTCTTTATTTATCTGCATAGGCCAGTATTAAAATACCAGTTGGACCGGATCAGTATCTGGTACCCCTGACCCCTGACCCCAGTTCCTCTTACTATGATGGACTATTTGTCAGTGACTGTCCTGGACACATCTATTGTATGGCCTACTTCCCTCTTTTTGTGGCTCTCCCTGAGGTTTCTCTTTTTCCCGGCTGGGATTTTTCAGTTTTTCCTTACCCTGATGGAGGGTCTAAGGACAGGGGATGTTGTCCTGCTCAACCTGTTTGCATATTTACTATCTGTTTTGAACAGCTTAGTGTTGAATGCACGTTAACAAGACACATTTATACATTGCACTAGACCTAGTTTAACATAAAACATAGTTGTATACAGATTATATATGGTATGGGGTCCTTGCTTCATCTCTTCATCAGTTTGGGGGTCCTTGGCCTGAAAAACGTTAAAGAGCCGTAGCTGCTGCTGTGAATGTAAGGGATCTGCCCACTGACAGAAGGCTGCAGATCAACATTGCTTTTATGACAAACCCAGACAGATTAACCTGAGCTACTAAACTCTGCCACCAAAAATACCTAAAATACCAATACCAAAAAAATCATTTTAAAGAGTGAAACACAACTCTGCTTAGGATTAGAACTAATATTAAATTGAAACCTCAAACAGTTGTAGTTCAGTGTGACAATATTTAGGAAGAGACCATTGCCATTTGAATTAATTGTCTGTTCCTACTGGCTGTTTCTAAATCTGCCCTCTCAACCTCTAATCCTCACAATAACCTTGACTTGTTTGTGACGCAGGGGTCTACTGTAATGGGACCTTTGACACTTTTGCCTGTTGGCCCCACTCACCTCCAGGAAACGTGTCCATCCCCTGTCCTTCATACTTACCCTGGATCAGTGAAGGTAAGTGACCACAACATGGAGACTAGATTTACTGCTGTCTGCTCTTATCTATACAGTACTCTGTAACTTTAAGTGAACCTGTCTCTATGAAATACAACACCTAGTGCATCTATGTGCTCTGAGATACAGTACATTTACAGTTTTTTTCTGGAAGAGTTGCAGCCTTCCATTGACCTTGTGATCAACCATTGATTTAATGCACTCTGATGATTAATGTTAGAGATCCATAAACAAAAGTGCGTCACTAAACGTTAAGAGAGCAGCTACAAATTGAAACTCCACCTGTTGATCTACAGACTTAAGACTTGTGAGAGTAAAGCATTATGTAATCATATTGCTGCTTTGCTGCATTAGGTGGGGTAAACCCTGGACTAGTTAATCAGAACTAACAGACAACCATTCACTCTCATCAAAACCATGACCTTCATCTGTGATGCAAAGGTGCTAGAAAGAAAATAAGATGTATTAACATCAGTATGTAATAACTGCATTAGTATAGCAAACAGTAATGAGGAAATATTAAGGTACAACAAAAGATACAAAGCAGAATAACTGTGGGAAAACGTTAGTAACATGCAATATTCATGACATGAAAATGAAGACTAGGACACTAGAAGAGGGACAAGAAGAGGGACTAGGGTATAGGCTCAGTGTATCATGATAGATCCCCCAGCAGTCTAAACCTATAGTAGCAAAACTACTGGCTAGCACAGGCCAGCCTTAACTATAAACTTTATCAAAAGGAACAGATGAGAGAAATGGTTCTTCTTGCAGAAACATCACAAAACCCAATGGTGTAACTGTTTTTACAACAAGGTGCTGCCTCTAAAATATACCACCCAATCAGGGCATCAGGATGAAACGTGTACAGGCAAACAAATAGAAATATAGAAAAGAAACATAGAAAATGAAGTAGAATTACATGACTATTTCGTAAGTGACCCTCCACAATGATCACAGACAGCTCCAGGAGGGCCCACCGGGAATGCCTGGAGAATGGGACATGGCGACGGAAGGACAACTCCTCAGATCCATGGAGGGATGATACAGAATGTCAGGAGAACCACTACTTTAAAGACAAGGTGAGGACGATGAGGACACGGTCGTCTCAAAATCTGTTTCTTATTTAAAAGCTAATAGTTTTAAGTCTAAATAAGTGTCACCAGACATGTCCCAGTTATAGTTTACCCCCCTCCTTATCTGTGCGCCCTCGTGTGTGTTTGCAGGAGGAACAAATGCTGCGGCAGACAGCACTTAGGCTCATCTCAGTCATTGGCTACTCGTTGTCCTTGGGTTCCCTAACTCTGGCCACTGTGCTCATGGGAATGTTGAGGTCAGTTCACATGGGAACAGCAATGGAGTCACATAACAGACTTCGAATGTTTTCCAAAAGGACGGAAACTCATTTGCTGCTGCAGAGTAAAGCAAGGATCACATACTTTCAACTCAGACAGTCAAAGGAATAAATGTTGCTTCTCAAAGATTTGAATCAATAGACACTTTTTTTTGGTAATATCTGCTGGAGACTGGAATTCCACGCACTTTTCAGAGCATGTGACCAGCTAGCCTACGGTAGCCTTGCAAGGACATGCTGTTGCTTAAGAACAAACCCAGTAGAAATAGTTCTCTGATTATGGTTTCACTTCACCGTTTAATGGACAAAACAAAAAAATGGTTTGATTTTTAGTTTTTTCATTTTGAAAAGAAAAAAAAATAATTTTGAAAGCAGATGCGGAGAGTGAATTTAATACTTATTTTACATTATTTAGTTTTGCGTGACCCAGAATCTAAGTCAATCTGAATTCAGCGTTTGGCGCGTGAAATGCACAGCCATCTCCAATTCTCTGTCAGAAACGTGCATTTGAAATTGTGCCGAGCAAAGGATCTTCTAACGCTCATTGATGAGCTTTGTTGTATGCCCATCTGCTGTAAATCAGCGTGGGTCTTCCCTTCTTCCAAAAGCTCTTTGACTAACGCACAGTGTGTTTCCAGCGAGCCCATTATGTCATAAACAAACAAACCAACAACACACAAGCAAGTATGGCCAGACTACTTCAGAGTCAAGAATCTCGGCAGAAATGAAATAATAAAATCAAATCATGGCAACGCCTTTTGCATTTTCTATTTTTGATATCACCATGAAAATGAAAATTGAAAAATCTGACCATTATTGGGGTTTTTTTTTGTTTTACTTTTAAGAACGAAAAAAGGAAAAATGAAACCATTTTCCATTTTATGTTTTTGATTTTAAATCAAATCAAAAAAATCAACTGAATGAAAGGTATACAGACCCAGAAATGTCAAAAGCAAGATGTTTGCTCAAATAGAAAGAAGAGTGGAGTTTTGACACAATTATACACTATTGAAAACATATACAGCTATGTACACTCATAAGAAAAAGTTTGTAAAAAGTCCAGATAACTCAGCTAAATGGAATTGTGCATTAAAATCTGTTTTTAGATTCAGTGTGCCAGAGGTAAATAAATGACCCCTTTACTGTCACTGTGATGATAACGTGATACATGATGTTTCAGCTGGATGTTCCCAACAGGTTTGTGTACATTTAACCAAGCAATAGTTGAAGTAACTGAAGCAATTGAAAATGATTTGGAACTATTTGGTCAACATGGATAATATATAGTTTCATCAACCTCTTGACCTTTTAATGTTTAATTGGTGGATGTGTAATAATGACAAGGTTTTATAGGTTGATGGACCATAAACATATAAATGATATAACTATAATTACTTTTTTAGTAAAAATTAGGACTCCTCCCACCACAATGTTCTGGCATTTGGGGCTACAGTACAGAAAATCTACATTCATGTAATGTTAAACGTATAAAACGCGCACCTGTAAATTCATTAATGTAAAAAATATGTTTTCGCTCTGGTTTTGTGCGCCTCTCTTAAGTATTAAGATCCAGGTGATCCACTAAGTAGAGGAGACACTGGAAGAGGACACTATAAATGATCAATTCTGAATTACATTATGATCTTCTCCTTTCCCTTCTTGTCCAACCTCTGCTGGCCTCATTAATATTTGTACTGGATTAACCAGACCACAGATCAATGATGTTGTATCTTCTTACCAGGAAGCTGCACTGCACCAGGAACTACATTCACATGAACCTGTTCGTCTCATTCATCCTGAGAGCCATGGCTGTCATTTCCAAAGAGATCATCCTCTACATCATGTACAGCAACCTGCCCAAGGACGACCCCGGATGGAACTCCTACTCAAGCTCAACAGTACGCTTTTAGTTCTGTAGATTCAATAAAGAATAAATGGATTTGTTTTTTTTCTTGGTACAGATGAGTCAGTGGGGAAAAGATCAATTTAGGTTTTCTCATATTATAACAAAATTCAAAAATCTTTGGCCTGTAGGAACAAAGACTAGTTCTATTCACTAATCATAAATGGGAGTTAAATGCTACAGTTTCATTGTCCATTGTGAGATAATACCAAGAGACAAGAGAAAAATAGTGAATTTTGGATTTGTTGCTAATCACTTTCATGCGTCTTGCAAAGCCATCAGCTGTGACAATACTTTACAAGCTTCTACCAAGCTTTTACTTTACTTTTAAAAGCAATTAAATTTAAATGTAGGTCTCTCTAAGAGAACCATATTAATGTATGTGGTTAACCAGAAAATTTCCAATCTATACTAGTAACTATCGAGTTGTTAGCTTCATTTGCAATCCCTATTCTTAGCACTTCCCAAAACCTGACTTTTTCAAACATGGTTCCATAAAATTAATATAGTGACAAAAACAGCAACATTGATATAGACAAATAGTGTTAATATATTAATATGTATGATGAATCAATGCATGTGTGTTTGTGGATTTTAATTTCATAACACAATGGCAAAGAACCAACGAACATGAAGCAGAAATAAAACTGGGACTGAAGTAAAAGTAATCTTAGATAAATGTTTTCAAAAATTTCCAAAGCACTGTGCCAAGATCCTTAGACGGCACTGAATTTCCGTT
This sequence comes from Rhyacichthys aspro, assembly GCA_036850595.1. NCBI lineage: Eukaryota > Metazoa > Chordata > Actinopteri > Gobiiformes > Rhyacichthyidae > Rhyacichthys > Rhyacichthys aspro. The sequence goes on along the minus strand of JAWCTZ010000097.1, from coordinate 5,906 downwards.
TTTTAAAGCTAATGCCCTTGTTTATTGAAAATGTGTTTTATTGTGCTTCCATAATGCACACACAGCTCATGTTGCTTCACTCAAATGATCTGTTGATCCTTCCTCATTCCTCGACAGATAGCGCTCATGTGCAAACTCTCCAAAGTGGCCATGGAGTACTTTGTGGCCTGTAACTACTTCTGGCTCCTGGTGGAGGCTGTTTTCCTTCACACACTGCTTTTCACCGCAGTTCTGACCAAGAGAAGGCTGCTGAAGAAGTACCTGCTGCTGGGATGGGGTGAGTTCAAATGAAAACTTGAATGCTCATTGTGCGCACTTTCAGAAATAATCTCTGTATGTTATGTGTTTCAGGTACACCTGTCCTGTTTGTGACCCCATGGACAGTGGTCAAGATTCTATATGAAAACACAGAGTAAGAATCTAACACACTATCTCAACTCTATGTAACACTAAACTTGGCTGAACTTTCCACTCTTTTGTTTTATTTCTCAGATGCTGGTCCATTGTGAACAGATGGTTCTGGTGGATCATAAGGGGCCCCATTACTCTGTCAGTGCTGGTTAGTGTCCTCCCATAATGCAGTGCAGTCACAGTTACAGTTGTATCACGTTACTCTTGTGAGTTGTACCACTCCAACAGATTTCTTACTGATTTCACAGCTGCAGTGACACTCCTTGTCTTGTGAGGCCTTGTGATGTGCAAGCTGATATTACACTAGTCACAAGCGTAAAAAAGGATTAAATGCCTTTTGAGTAAAAATGGAAACAGCTAAAGCATGTTTGAGATCAAGGGTTTAGGATTTATTCACTGTATTTGCAAAAATGTTATGAATGTTGACTAATTCTAAAGCCAAATCTCTTTCTCTTCACTGCAGATTATTTTTTTCATATTTATCAAGATTCTGATGCTGCTGCTGTCTAAGCTCAAAGCTGACCAGGTGACCTTTTCCGACTACAGATACAGGTAATTACAAAAATGACGTTCAGAGGCTCTTTTAGGACCTCTGAGAAGTGTCATTGGGAAAGGAATATCAACCATGAAAGCCAAAAAACTGCATACTCTCTACTAAATGATGTTCTTTTACGGCCCATTTTACCAAAGTACTGTAAACGCCAAGCAGATAATTCATCATCACCCTCTTGTTCTTTTCAGTATTTCTGTCTGTCTTCATTCTAATGTGTCCTTGAAAAGCTCCATGTTCTTGTGCTATTACAGTTTGGCCCGGGCCACGTTGGTTCTGATCCCACTGCTGGGGATCCATGAGGTGGTGTTCACGGTGCTGGTGGACGAGTGTGTGGAGGGCAGCAGTCGTTACGCCCGCAACTTCATTAACCTCACCCTCAGTTCCTTCCAGGTAACTCTGCATTTCTCACGTTTTCTAACTTTTTCATTCCGAAACTAAAATGTGCCCAATGTGCCTGTTTTTATATTTTCAGGGTTTCCTAGTTGCAGTGCTCTACTGTTTTGCCAATGGAGAGGTATGTCTGGCATGTAACATATGAAGATCCCTAAAATTTCATTGACATTTTTGTTTTCATCAGGCTTCTGGGACAAGTGCTATATTTCTGAAAGAATAGAGGAATAAAATGCATTGTGCAAGAGTTAATATAAACACATGGTTAACAAGTGTCATCTGATCTGATATTATCCGCTATTATACAGCAAAGCCAGTAACATTACTGATGTTTTCATCATGACATATCAGCTTTGGATTTAGCTAACATATATACATTAATCAGCTCATTGCACTGCTGACAGTGTTTTAGCTGTAGTCAAGTGTGTTTAGCTGAGAAGTTCCCTACCGCTCCTTATTTGACTTGTTTGTACAGAAAAAAATAGCATCCACTGTTAGACTCAACCTTACCCCAAATGACTTCTGTAGAAACCCCACTGGTCCCAAAAAAGAAAAGATTTTGAATGGATGTCATTTGTCATATGTTGTTTGTTAATGTAAAAGATAACATCTCAAGCCAAAAAGACATCATTTATAGAAAATTCTTGCAAACACATTCACAGACTTCAATGAGCAGGCTGCATGGTGATTTAACTTATCATTGTGAGAGTCAAATTGGGGCGGATTGTTTCATTTAGGAAGTAAAGCTTTGTTTGGTCACTAGGTGGGGCATGTGTACCGTGTGTTTTGTCATGGGACGTTAAATAGAGGTGGGATTATGCACAAAACGAGACTACGGGATGGAAGAAACTGTCTTTAACTATTGTGCAGGAAAGTTTGTTTGGTCTTTGCCTGGACTTCATATTAGGAAAGGGAATGTGGACATTTGGAAACTTTTATTGGAATGTATCTTTAGAATTGGTAAATGAAGACTTTTTAATGAAACACCAGAAAATGATATTTAAGGAATCATCTAAAATACATTTTGTGTGGACACTGACCTAATTCTTATTTGCACAGGTCCAAGCTGAGCTAAAGAAGCGCTGGCAGCTCTTCCTCTTCACCAACCACTTCCAGGTGCGGAGCTGTTTCAGGGGCACCCCTCTCAAACAGCTGTGGAAGTGCACCCGCGGACGCCAGCCGCACTGCTCCAGGCAGAGTGAGTCCTACGATGAGGCCGGGACGTCCAGCACACACCCACAGCTGCTACAGGTGGCTCTAAAGACAAACGCTGCAGCGCTTGGGACGGGAAAGGTTAAAGGTCAGGGGCCAAAAGGCAGCGATGCTAAAGGCGTTGACTTTATGACCAGGAAGAGTTTGTCCAGCAGTGACGGAGACATGACTCTGGGAGAGACCATGGAGGAGATCCTGGAGGAGAGTCAGTTCTGAGCCATGTTGGAGCACTAACACAAGAAGAAGGGTTACATGATGGAAAACAAGACTTGTAAACAGGAAATGTAAACATCTAGGTCTGACTTAAGTCAAAGCCAGATCATAATGGGGTTTTAGGTCACGACACTTCTAGTGGATACACCATTGGAATCCAGGCCATTGGAATTCAGGCAGAGTTCTCGAACACATCTAGTGATAAAGTAATGCAAACCTACACAGTGATACGCAGGGTAATATTGCGTCCTACATGTACTTAAGACTTTTTACTCCTCAGTCTTGGTTCTCACATGGCCTACCCATGATTTAGCCCCAGGACAGTTTACAGTCTGCGGTAATTGGTAACGCAGACTCCTATGAAACTGAAAAAGTTCATGCTGAAGGCTGTCCTGAACAATTCAAATGAAAAGCAATGTGACGAATGAATGGTGGAAGTTATTACCAGAATATAAACTGGACTATTTTATGAGTTTAGCGGCCAGTATTTGTGCCATGGGCTAATGAAGTTATCATACTGCAAATATTGTAAATACTCAAGTATTAGACTTCATAGGACAATCATGGATAATATTTCTAATAAGAGTTCTGCAGTATTCATAAAGCACTTAAACATGTGCCGTAAAGAATAGGCTAATAAACTAATGCCATTGTCTTTGTGTTATGAACCATGTAGTATAATAACATTATGCTGCAGTAGGCCAGTTATTATATATAATATCCAAATGACACCATCTGGATGGAATGTACATATAAATACAGTGTATTTGTTGTATAAATGTGAATATAGATATGAATGTATCAAAAGCAGAATGTTACTGCCCTGTGACTATATTTTTGTATGTATTGCTTAAACTGTATCTGAAAATATTCAGGTTAAGTGGGCACTTTATTTGTACATATTGTGCACAATAAACTCTGGTTGAATGTCGTTTTGCTGTCGTTTCTAAAGATATTTTACAACTGGATACCACAAAACTGACATCCTTAGACATTCTTTTATAATAGGTTGGAATATTAGCATTAATTTGAAAATGTATTTCTACAGTGATGAGGAGCCTCAGTAAAGGTTTACATGACGGACCCTTCAATTATAAAGCGCATATAGAGTAGGCCTATGCATTTTTGAAAGCCAAACCATGTTCAGTTAGAGTTTTCAGTAAAATCAATTGCAGTTTGCATGTTTAAAATAAAAGCATATGTTTTGGGTTAGTTTTATATACTCTACTAATTCATTACATCAAAGCACATACTAAACAATGACACCTCTGCTAAAATATTGCCTGTACCAAACCAGTATTGCTATAATGTTCCACACTGGAACAATGGGCCCACTCCCGCCCCTCACCTCCTGGGCCCCAGGGCAGTTCCACTGGCTACTTGTATCACTGCATCTCTCAGCAAAGTAGCTCTGAGTCTATTTAGGAGAACCATAGAAAATTAAGATCAGATGACTTTGAAATGACATGATGGTTCATTTCAGTTGATTTGACAATTATACGTGGCAATATAAATCCAAATAATCCAAAAATTAAGTAAGGGGCCTGGGCGTCTGCGCCATTCTCTACCCTCTTGCAGCGCCATGGTAAATTTGCTATGTCAAGATGTAGTTCTTTCTTTCTTTCTCCTACAATTTTAAAGACACTTTCATCATTTTAAACAACCTAATAATAAAGAAACGTGCTACTGTCTATTGTCACTAGTGTATATAAACTGATCCACATGTCTGTTGTGTAGCTTTCTTCACGCCCTCGTTTGAACCAATCGGCTTTCGTTCGTTTGAAGTGGGCTGGGGCTTTGACCGGGGATTTATCAGCCTCTGTTGCGGGCTCACAGTGCACTGTCACTCGGCTGGTCCTCGGTCTCCTCACCGGTGCACATCATGGCGGAGCGTATCGGGTACATCACGCGGGTCCAGAGCTTCAGCGCGTGCCACCGGCTCCACAGGTAGATATCCTTCCGCGCCGCTCTTGAGTCAGACAGTTACAGAGAGCTAACCGGACTATTCTTCATTAGCCTGTTGCTTCATGCTAACTCAGGCAGCGGCGTATAGCTCTTATTTGTATTACTGCGCAGAGAGAACCAGGATACATTTGTTTATTTCGACATTAGCTAACTAAGAGCGATAAAACATTGCGCTTGTCTAAGTGTTTTAAGAAAATACCAGAGCAATAACAATGTAATGAATCTCTGGTGTTGACACGAGATTTACAATTTGTCATAGACTTTAAATGATCAAAACGCTGCTGCTCACGCGCTGCTTGATGGTGCGTTCACGTGCTGTGGGTTAATCCCCACTCATATTAAAGTAAAATTATGGTTATAATGTAATTTTGCCCATAATGTACTTGATGACAACTGAAACGGAAAGTCCTATATACAAAACATAGATTTGGGAGGATGATCTTATTGTCATCATTTATTTTGTAATTCCCTACGACAAGATCTATTCAAATGTGTCAGTCAACCAATGCTAGGAAATGTCAGAACTATATCTATTTGTCTGCTTCTTAAAAGTATATTAAATTATCACCTGGACGACTGAGAATCCTCACAGATATGCCAAAGAAATAACATGCTCCAAACCTTCTGTGCCACAATACTTCACTAATGTGTGCCTCTTTTTTCTGCAGTATTCACCTGAGTGATGAGGAGAACAAAAAGGTTTATGGCAAATGTAACAATCCAAATGGTCATGGACACAACTACAAAGGTCTGTCTCTTACTAACAAACACCAAGTATTGATCCTTATACTATTAAACCAAAACAATTACAGTCATTTATTGAACATTCTCATTTATGTCCACAGCGGAGGTGACAGTACGAGGGAAGGTGAGTGTCACAGTGACAGCTTCTGCACATATATGTATGTATATGTAGCATGTAAGTGTTCATAAAACATTAATTTAGCTTATAAAGCTATACATGCCTAGTACAAAACACCATAACCTAATACTAACTACAAACTGCTCTTGATGGGCCTTGTTGTGCATTGGTTTATCTTGTTGTTGTGTCAGTGTCTAAACAGGGTCCTGCAACATAAAATTCTTTATGATAAACCATGTATACAATATGTATCATCACCTGGAACACTACAAAACAAATAACCTTAATTATAAACCTTGT